>JAVTVY010008545.1:0-43494 GCA_036873755.1 Hanleya hanleyi
GGAAAGAGACCAAGAAGAGCGGGAAACACCACAAGCCACATTTCTGGCCCACTTGGGGCTAACACCACGGGACTCTACCATGGACTCTGCCAGCGGTGTTTGGCGGGTGTCCCCATGGCCGAAAGTTTTACTGCACAAATTGGAGTAGGTGACTCCACCAAACGGCCCTTTTCAGGGCCAACCAAAACCAACGGCCCTTTTCAGGGCCAACCATTCCTTCGAAAGAGGAACTTCTAACTGGGCACATTGAATTCAAATCAGGTCCTACACAATCTCCTGTCTATATTCTATAGTATTACGCAACACAAAAAAAAAACAATCCCTCAAAACGACCCTTTTGAGGGCCAACCAAACCAACGACCCTTTTCAGGGCCAACCATTCCTTCGAAAGAGGAACTTGTAACTGGGTACATTCAATTGAAATCAGGTCCTACACAATCTCCTCTCCTGCTGTATATTCTATAGTATTACGCAACACAATAATGCTATTAATAGACACCATCATTTAATGAGCGGCTTTGGCTAGTACGAATTTCGTGCCAAATGAAAGGATTCTGGCGACACACACCCATACAGTACACGCGACTCTTTTCAGGGCCAACTTACACATGTTATCTCAATACATACAATCATTTAACCCTTGACAAAATTTGGTGCAAAATCTCAGGATTGTAAAATTAACACTTGTAAGAAACGCGGACGTCGGTGTAGACACCTTGTAGACCTCAGCAACGCGACTATGTAATGCTATTAATAGACGGAATGATTTAACCAGCAGTATTGTGTAGTGCCAATTTCGTACCAAATGAAGGGATTCTGGCGACACACAGTGAATACACGCAATTCTTTTCAGGGCCAACTCCACAATGTTATTTCAATACGTGCAATGATTTAACCAGCGGGGTGTTTGGTGCAAAATGTCAGGATTGTAAAATTAACACTTGTAAGAAACGCGGACGTCGGTGTAGACACCAATCAGCGACATGTATATGTAATGCTATTCATAGACACCATCATTTAACTAGTGTGAATTTCGCGCCAAATTGTGCGGACGTCGGTGTAGACACCTTGTAGGCAACGCGTAATGCTATTAATAGACACCATCATTTAACGTTTGCTAGTGCGAATTTCGTACCAAATGAAGGGATTCTGGTGTGACCCAGAATGCATCACTCGCATCCATACAGTACATACGACTGTTTTCAGGGCCAACCCCTAATGTTATAAAAGTAGGTGATTTTTTTAGTGGATTGAATGTATTCATTGCATTACCTTGCCATTTTAAGGCTGTCAGGCACATACCTGACGTATTTTTATCCAGGAAAATCCATTTATTTCCAGTGTACCGTGTTTTCCACACTACCCTAACTTAACGTTACGGCGCTAAAAATGGATAAAATCATTAAAAAAAAGTGGCTTAATCGACCACTAGTGTTCTCAATTTTTAAAGACTACACCCTGAGTTGCTCCAGTTCAACTTGAAATAAATTTTATACCTCACCTGGCATTTATTGCAAAATGACACCGGTTTAAAATTGTAAAACAAACACAAATTTCTTGCAGCTTGAGTTCACCACCCAAGGTTTGATGCACGATTTCGCTGACGTCCGCGCGCTCTACGGTTACACTATAAATAGCGGAGTGTATGTTGCACATTCACAACAATTACATGATGATGGATATTGACAGGATGGATATAGATGCAGCGTTTGAACAGTTTATGACACATTGTGATAAACTACAACACCCACCGACAGAGAACCGTTGGCTAGATTTGGATGCTGTAATTTTACAGACTGACGTACAACAACCCATGAAACAGAGCGCCGTACAACACCCACCGATGATACAGGGCACATGGATGGATAATATAAATGGCGTACAACAGTCCATGATACAGAGTACCGTACAACACCCACCGATGATAGAGGGAACATGGATGGATAATATAACGTTACAGCCCCTGTTTACAAATGAACAACAACAACACCAACCACCACCGGTACTACAGGCTGCCAGGCAACACCAACCACCACCACCACCGGTACTAACAACGCAACGCCAAAACACAGAGTTTTACCAACACATGTCAGTGGTGTTCAAGGAAGAAGACTACCAACCTCAAGTACCCCTGGATCGTCAGTTGGCATTGCCAGAAAAAAAGAAAACAGTGGTGTTCAAGCAAGAAGAAGACCCCCAACCTCAAGTACCCCTGGGTCGTCAGTTGGCATTGCCAGAAAAAAAGAAAACAGGACCAAAAGAAGAGAAAAAGAACAAGAGAAAAAGGAGTAAAGCAGAAAATGAACATATCGAAGGCATGCTACACTACGCTGCTGCGATGAATAAAAGGTTAGCACTGCCCGTAGTATGGCACCAGTACGTTTTTTACGCTGTGTCCAATGTTCAGCACGTTTTGCCAAGTACGCCATATTCCCCTGCGGACATCAAGCCCTGTGCCTGCCTTGTATTGACGGGGACACGCGCCAAACACCGTCTACGCCCGCTGATGCACCCGTAGAGTGTGAATTCGTCAAGACGGATTGCCCCGTGTGTATACACAGACGGCTACAGGCTACCCCAACGATGTAAGGCCTTACATCTTTTCCAACGGTCCTTTTCAGGGCCAACCATTCCTTCGAAAGAGGAACTTCTAACTGGTTGCACAAAAATTAACACCAACTCCTGCACCTGCACACACACCTAGCTAAGTTTAAAAAAATTACCTGCAAAAAAACAAATTACCTGCTTTTATACGTTCTTTTATAATTACCTGCTTTTATACGTTCTTTTGACGGGTCAGGTAGAATGGTCAGGCAAAGTAAATGAGAAACATACACCAATACACTAAAAATTACCTGTTTTTATACGTTTTTTTCGCCGCCCTATGGGTATGCCGATTACAACATGGCCGACCCACCGCCATGTTGTATTACAACATGGCCGACCAGCCGCCATGTTGATTTACAACATGGTCGACCACAGCCGCCATGTTGTAATACAACATGGCCGACCCACCGCCGCCATGTTGTATTACAACATGGCCGACCAGCCGCCATATTGATTTACAACATGGACGCCAAAGTGCACCGAATGACCCCGTGACCACCATCTTGATTTACAACATGGACGCAGTTGTGACGTCATTCTGAGGTCAATGAGTGCTCGTGCGAGTGTATATACGCTTATACTACTACTAACTAATGGGTCGCAAAAAAAAACAGCTCTGCCACCTATGTTCAATTTAAATGGTAGAGATATCACCGATCCCATAGAGATTGCCAATAATTTCAATAATTACTTTTGTTCTGTTGCCTCGGAACTGGCAACAAAAATCCCATCCAGCCCGCGAGACTTCACTACTTACCTAGACCAAGCCTACCAAAATGATTTCCTATTTGAACCAACCACACCACAGGAAATAGCGCAAGTTATATCGACACTAAAAAATGGATCTGCTGGAATAGACGGTATACAAATGTCTCTACTGAAACCCATATCACACTTGATTTCATTACCCTTAGCTCACCTTGTTAATCTCTCCTTTCGACAGGGTCAAGTTCCTAGCACTCTGAAAATCTCGAAAGTTACTCCCATTTTCAAAACTGGTGATAAAAAGCTGTTTGAAAACTACAGGCCTATCTCCGTTCTCCCATGTCTCAGCAAAATCTTTGAAAAGCTTGTTGCCATAAGAGTGACATCTTTTCTGGAAACGAATGATATTATCAGCCCAAATCAATTCGGCTTCCGTGCAAATCACTCAACATCTTTAGCTGTCCTATCTCTCTATGATAAACTAATATCGGCCAAAGAATCAAAACAATACAGCATGACGACATTTCTGGACCTCTCTAAGGCGTTTGACACCGTGAATCACGATATCCTGCTGCATAAATTGAATTACTACGGCTTCAGAGGTGTCTCAAATAAATGGTTCCAGAGCTACTTATCCTCGCGATTTCAATGTGTGTCATACAACAACGTCCTCTCGGCTTCTCTCCCAAATAACATCGGTGTTCCTCAGGGTTCCATCCTTGGCCCCATTTTGTTTTTGATATATATTAATGACTTAAACAAGGCTGCTCCCAACGTAGAGATTACTCTATTTGCGGACGACACGAGTGTCCTTTTAACTGATACTGACCCTACGATTTTAACTAACCGTATGCATGACGAACTCCAAAATATACATGACTGGCTTTCGTGTAACCGACTCTCCCTAAACATTAAAAAAACTAAATATATGTTTGTTGCACCAGGCAGAAACTCCACAGTATTTATACCCAAACTTTTGATATCCGACTACGAAATCGAAAATGTAACAAGCTTTAAATTTCTTGGTGTCTATCTAAATAATAAATTAAACTGGCAAACGCACATTTCTGAACTCTCGTCCAAACTAGCCAGAAACATCGGCGTTATCAATAACATCAAATATCTCATCAACAAAAAGACTCTGATCACGCTTTATTATTCCTTGTTCTATTCGTATTTATCATATTGTAACATTATCTGGGGGAACACTTTTCCAACCCACCTGAAGCCACTCGTCATGCTCCAAAAACGACTTATACGCATTGTATCTCAAACTGGAAAATATACACACACTGACCCATTATTTATTGAATTGAATATACTTCCATTTCCTAAAGTAAATAATTACATAATGTCTGTATTTACCCACAAATATTTCCACCAGCCTTACCTTTTACCCCTCAACTTCCGAAACTACTTCACAAAACAATCCGAGGTTCACTTCTACCAAACCCGACAAGTAGGCACCAACCTCTACAGAATCGCCTATCATTCTAACTTGTCATATTACTCAACAAAAACGAAAGGTCCACGAATATGGAACTCACTTCCCCACGACATTAAGTCCTGTCTATCAATGTCTGTTTTCAAACTCCGGTTGAAGTCGCACCTTGCTGTAAATTAATGCTAAACATAATATATCAATCCATACTTTACTACATATAGCTCAAACCTCCACCTTCGCACCCAAAAATAACTAATGATGTTAACATATCAGTACACTTATTAATTGATTGACTGCACGGTATATGTATTTCTACGGTTCTGTCATATAAAACTCTCGATGCAAGTGAAATCTTTTCTGACAGTTACTATCGGCAAATGCCAGGTACAAAGCAGAAACAGCTGTTAGTCAAGGATTATTTATACTATTATTATATTTAGTATGTGTGTTCTCTGAGATGATTATTCACCCCTTTTGTATATATCACGCTTTTTGCTCTTTCACCAACTTGTACAAACTACTTCGGGATAGAACAAGCCCCCTGGGGTTTTATTCCCGCCAAATGTATAGCCAGCACTTTTATATTTGTTTATGCTACTGTTAATCTTTACCCATTTGGTGAATAAACATTCAATTCAATTCAATAGGGGAGCCACAAATGGTCCAATGGGATCGAGTGAGGTATCAACGTAAAGCTTATGTGAAGGGGCATCTAATGGGCTGGGTGTGGGGTTGAACTATCGGCCTTCTGCGCATGCGCGGTGGCCGAAGGGTATGAAAATAGCCGTGTTGGAGCTAGGGAAGCCACTAAGGGTCCGATGGGGTCGAGTGAGGTATCAAAGTGAAGCATTCGTGAAGGGGCATCTGATGGGCTGGGTGTGGGGTTGAAATATCGGCATTCTGTGCATGCGCGGTGGCCCAAGGGTATGAAAATAGACGTTTTGGCATCTAGGGGAGCCACTATTGGTCCAGTGGGGTCGAGTGAGGTATCAAAGTGAAGCATTCGTGAAGGGGCATCTCACTGGACTAGTGGGTTGAAATAGCGTCATTCTGCGCATGCGCGGTGGCCCAGTGGTATGGAAATAGACGTTTTGGCATCTAGGGAAGCCACTAAGGGTCCGATGGGGTCGAGTGAGGTATCAATGTGAAGCATTCGTGAAGGGGCATCTGATGGGCTGGGTGTGGGGTTGAAATATCGGCATTCTGCGCATGCGCGGTGGCCCAAGGGTATGAAAATAGACGTTTTGGCATCTAGGGGAGCCACTATTGGTCCAGTGGGGTCGAGTGAGGTATCAAAGTGAAGCATTCGTGAAGGGGCATCTCACTGGTCTAGTGGGTTGAAATAGCGTCATTCTGCGCATGCGCGGTGGCCCAAGGGTATGGAAATAGACGTTTTGGCATCTAGGGGAGCCACTATTGGTCCAATGGGGTCATATGAGGTATCAAAGTGAAGCTTAGGTGAAGGGGCATCTGAAGGAGTGGGTGTGGGGTTGAACTAGTGGCATTCTGCGCATGCGCGGTGGCCCAAGGGTATGAAAATAGACGTTTTGGCATCTAGGGAAGCCACTAAGGGTCCGATGGGGTCGAGTCAGGTATCAAAATGAAGCATTCGTGAAGGGGCATCTGATAGGCTGGGTGTGGGGTTGAAATATCGGCATTCTGCGCATGCGTGGTGGCCCAAGGGTATGAACATAGCCGTGTTGGAATTCCGGCCGCAGCGCGCGCGCGCGCGGGTTCTCCGACAGTGCGCGGCATCACCGGCAGCGCGCGGATGCATATGCCATTGTGGAAAACCCCCACAGACAGGTCAGTACATGCATTCCTATGATGTTCACGCATAATAAAAGGATTGATCTGTAATCTGTGTTGTTGTTGTTGTTGTTGCTCTCTTCTTTGGACTAACCCATCAGAATGGTACGTATCACGGACTACACCCGACGTCTAGGCGCGCATGTGTGACCTGGTCTATAAAACACGTCTCTCTGTATCCTACACCTTCATTTCTACGGTTGCAGAGCCATGGCGGAGATCCAGCCCTATGCGACTCGCATTTTACAGCATGCCACCGTGGTGAATTCATTCACGGGTTACCGAGCAGTGGTCCGGTCCATGTTTGCAGATGGCGACGACAACGAGGGACGACGCCAGATTCTCAACGAGTTCACAGAAGCGGTCCTCGAAAGAGTGCACTCGATGGAGAGGCGTGCCATCACTCACCACTACTGGACTATGACAGCCATCCTTGATGCTCGGGCTATGGACCACGAGCGCTCACGCCGGAACCAGCGACGACTGGTTGGCCTCACACTAGTCTGTGCCCTATTGACCCTGGTGCTGTGGTATTGACAGTGGGACTATAAATACGAGGGTCAGACAGAGTGTGTGTCATTTACCCTTAGTCATTGGGTCAACCGTGTCACCGAGAGACCTACCCATAAATACGAGAGACAGACAGAGTGTGTGTCATTCACCGTTCGACATTGGAGCAAGCATGTCACCCGTCCTACGAGCCATTCTGCCCCTTACACCCCGGGTGGGGTTACACGTCTATGAAGATAAAGTCACCCTGGTGGAAGACCGTGGAGATATTTGCTGGGCGCCCGCTGAGACCTTATCGAATACGGTGACGCTACCTCGTGACGGCTGGACCAAATTTAAACGGGTGTTGAGCGGCGAGCTCGACGGAAACCTCATCCACATAGACAATGCCATCTACGTATACCGTGCAACCTTCTTCCTACGCCTGGGCCGCTACCAAGACCCTACGCGAGGCTTCACCCTAGACCCTGATCTGTGGTCAGCCTTGGAGAAAGTGGTGCCTATTGTGGACCAGCTGTTTACACCGGACGAGCGATCATCACACCAGTTGGGGTGGGCTCGTGCTATTGAGGACGCGCTGGCTGAACCCCATGAACAACTGTCTAGCCATGAACCCGACGACGATGCCATTGATTACCCGGCTAGACTCAGTCAGCCTAGTGACATCACCACCTGATCCTTTGATCTCACGGGGTTCTCCCTATAAATACGAGAGACAGTGAAATCTGGTACCATTCACGTACTGACCATGACGGAGCATATAGTACTGGCGTATTTCAGCTTGACCCCCGAGGTTTTCCTGCACGTGTATGCGGATAAGGTCGATATCATGGAGGAGGTGGTAGGAGACACGGACCCTACACAACCGTGCCCGGCTCACATTCGTCTGTCCCGGGAGGGCTGGACCAAATTCAAACGGGTGTTGTCTGGTGAACTGGACGGCGACCTCATCCACTTGTGTCACGATGTGTACATCCGACGCGGCCCTTTCTTTGCTCAATTGGCTCGGCTAGATGGAGGTACAGTGCAGTTTACCCTTCACCCTGATCTATGGTCTGCATTGGAAGATGCCGTGGTAGATGTGGATGAAGTGCTTATCAAGCGATCATCAGACGAGTTGGACTGGTCATTTGCCATGGACACTGTGAAAGCCAATGAAGAAAATCAGAAAGAAACTCCGGCCCAAGATATACCCGCTATAAATAAACGATAGAGCCAGGGTCCATCATCATTGTGTCACCATGAAGCGCTGGGAGAAGGTGTTGGATAACTTATACTACAGTCCCGACAGTCCGGCGGCCTATAGTGCCTTGTCGGCTCTCTATCGAGCGGCCAAACCCCAGGGGATACAACGTGCCCAAGTCCGAGATTGGTTAAGAAAACAAGACACCTATACCTTACATCGATCTGTCCGTCGCCATTTTCTACGGAACCGGGTCATCGTGGGAGGAATAGATGCCCAGTGGCAAGCGGATTTGGTCGATATGAGCGCCTTTGCCAAACACAACGATGAGAATCGGTATATCTTGACGTGCATCGATATCCTATCCAAGTATGCGTGGGTGGTACCCATCCGGACGAAAACGGGGGCGAATCTCATAGCGGCGTTCAAAGACATCTTCAAGACCGGGCGCAAACCTTTGTATTTGCAAACCGACGAAGGCACGGAATTCCTCAACAGACCGTTCCAAGCCTTTCTCAAGAAACAGAAGGTGTTTTTCTTCCATACGTACAACGAGACCAAGGCTTCCGTGGTGGAGAGGTTCAACAGGACATTCAAAGGCCACATGTATAAATATTTCACCTATAAGAATACAAGGCGGTACATCGATGTTCTCCCGAAACTGGTGAGGGGTTACAATCGAGCCTATCATCGGAGTATAGAGAGAGACCCCATTACCGTGACCCAACGCAATGAAGCCCAAGTCCGGCGTGTCTTGTACCCCAGGCCATGGCAGCGAACCACGAAGGCGGTGTACAAGGTAGGGGACCCTGTACGGATCAGTAAAGTCAAGGGCAAGTTCGAGAAAAGTTACTTGCCCAACTGGAGCGATGAGCACTTCCTGATTAAACAGCGCCTACCCCGACAGCAGCGAGTCTATGAACTGGAAGATCTTCAAGGGGAACCGTTGCTAGGGACGTTTTACGAGACGGAATTACAGCCTGTCGTAAAAACACAGCAAGACTACTACACGGTGGAGCAGATTTTGAAAACGAAACGTCGACGTGGCAAACTGTTTCATTTCGTGAAATGGCAAGGTTGGCCCAGTTCCTTCAATTCCTGGGTCGCGGCCAACCAGGTGAAACGACTATAAAGCCAGACACCACTGCCGTCCTCCTTCATTCCACGTCCGACTACAGTGCTATGGACCAACAGCAGCTGCCTCTGAAGACAGCGTCTCCCAAAACGCGCAAAGCACAAGTGGGCTTTGGGGTGCTATTGCTAACCCTGCTGAGTGTGTTGTACGCAGGTGTGTTCTACGACGTAGCCTATGTCAGCACGTTACTTAACCAACTGAGAACACCAGGCACCAGCGAAACCGGTCTACAGAGAGCACCAGTCGTATCGAGCCCAGTCACCACCACCACATCCCGTGTACAAGCCACGTCGAGCTCTACACCTACACCAAGTACATCGACTACGTCTGAACACCCACCGGATTTCATCCCTCACAGTGAACCGACGACCCACGTTGTACCCACCCCCAGCACATCCCTGACAGTGAACAGACAACGACGACCGACGTTGTACCCACCACCACTCCAGTTCACTCGTACCAAATTTACAAGAGCGGGTTACCACGACAACGGATACACCTCGAACCATGGACCCTGGGTGGCAGCATCCCTTCACTTGCGTCATCGCAGGACCGACGGGTTCCGCCAAAACGCACTTCGTCAGGAAGCTCCTTCAACACGCCGACAGCATGATCACCCCACCCATTGCCCGAGTCGTGTGGTGTTACGGAGAAGGGCAGGAAGAGTATGCAGCAATGCCCCACATCACGTTCGTGGAAGGCCTACCAACCTGGCCGATTTGGAACCCGACACCTTGGTGGTTCTGGATGATCTCATGGCGGAGACGGATGCACGGGTCACCCAACTCTTTACCAAAGGCAGCCACCATCGACGGCTCAGCATCATCTACATTGTGCAGAATCTGTTCAGCAAAAACAAAGAACATCGGAATATCAGCTTAAATGCCCACTACCTGGTGGTCTTCAAAAACCCGAGAGATACCACTCAACTGCTGCACCTGGCGAGACAGATATATCCCGGCCGCACACCGTTTGCGTTGGAAGCCTTTAAAGATGCCACAACCCCTCAGCACGGTATATGCTCTTCGACCTCAAGCAAGCCACCCCCGACCACCTTCGACTACGGACCGGCATCTTTCCCGGAGAGGCCCACCACGTGTACATGCAAAAATAATGTAAACACACCCACAGTGGCTCCCCCAGCTGGGATCTGTGTGTTTGATGATGGAGAATAATAAAAAGAATGAATACCACAGCAGGGTTGACTTTGTCTCTGAGGTAGATAAAAAGAGCAGCGTTGTGGGTTCTGGCATTAGTTGTACAGGATGTCTGCGCGAGTACGGAAGCACGCTCCCACGCTCCGTGTATTGAAGACGGCCCCACCCGAGTTGGTCCGAACCATTGTATGCGGTGCGGACCCTGACTTGTACGCTGTCTGCGCGAGATCGGGTACAACCTGTTAAAAGGCAACGTACCACTGACTCCGGCTCAGAAGACCAAGTTGGCCAAGCATAAGACAGGTCTCCGAACCCTAGTCCACAAGCGGGTCCCTCAAACACAAAGAAAAAAGGTGTTACAGAAAGGCGGCTTTCTCAGGGCCATCTTAGCACCGTTGGCCGCTTCCGTGTTGGGTCCAGTATTGGGTGGACTCTTCGGCCGACAATGAACCACACGAAAAAAATGGTCCTCGTCGAACCACGGTTCCTTCAAAACCTCCAATCGCCCTACCCTGTCCCACCTACGGTGAAGACCATAAACACCCTCGATGGAGAGATGCAACGGATCTTACAGAGACCGGGGTTAAGCGACAGTGAGAAAGTACAATGGTACAATGAGACGCTTCAACGGTACATGACGTTCATGGACCAATACAAAACCCTGTCTACCCCAGCAACAGCACCACCACCATCACCACCACCACCACGTGACAGACCGCCGACCTCAGCACCGTTCCAACAGCCGGGTGGGGTAGCCCCCACAGCCCCACAGTGGGTGGAAGACGAAGTGCTGAGAGTGTACCTGCCTCGTTCAAGAAACAAGCTGGCCTGGTATTACAACGGATGAAACAGAATCCTAACATGACTTGGAATGATAAAGGCGAACTCCTGGTACAGAATCAGGTGGTCCCCGGCACCCACATGACGGATTTAGTGAATGATCTGATGCGTCAACGCAGATCGCACACCGATCCTCGAGGATGGGAGGTCTTCGCTCAAGGCTTGAAAGACATGCATGTACCACAGGAATTGGTGGGGAACCCCCACCGCTGGGCCTTTATGCAATCACCGACTCGTGCACCACGACTCTCACCACAACCTTCTTGGGAAGCCGACTGGGAACCGGAGTCACTCCCCAAAACTCCACCACCACCACAACGGGCACCTTCTTTTCAAACCTTTAAAAAACCACCCTCGATCAGGACACCCAACATCTCCAGAGCCGTGACACGTAGCAAGTCAACGCGACGAACACGACGCCGGACACAACCGCCCAAGGCCTGGAACACCTATTAAAACCAGCAGCAGCAGCAGGACAGCTCAGTCGCCATGTTTTACCTGACCCTACCCAGTAACAGTTCGCTGGATGTGTTTCCTGACAACACCGTGGCCAAGTACGTCACCCAGTTACCGCAACCGTTACATTTACCTGGCCGGTGGGAATGTGACCTCGTGGATACCAATACCCTTACTCGTGGTACAACGTGCGAGCCAATGAAGTGTGGTACGAGGTGACCTACGAAGGCAAAAACACCCGACTCATCCTGCCCGAAGGCCAATACGATACCCCCAAAGAGTTCATGGGTGGGCTGTCAAGACTGTTGCATTATAAGGCGCTACGGGGGGTGACGAATACTTCAAGACCCATCAAAGCCTATCCCTTCAAGAATCACGTGGACTTCGATTACAACGCACACAACGACAAGGCACAGCTTATCGTCTCCGGCAAGGCGAGTGTCGTACTGAGTGCTATCCTACAGCAAATGTTGGGTTTCGATCTAAAGACGTTCGCTGGTCCCACCGAACACCATGGCGAGATGCCGATGGATATGAAGTCGGGTATGTACGGACTCTACGTCTACTCGGACGTGGTGGACAACCACATCGTGGGCGATATCAACACACCTCTGTTACGGGTGGTCCCCATTAAAAAGACGTATGGAGGTCAAGTCACCCACAGTTTCACCCACATGCTCTACTTGCCCGTACGACAAACTGACATCAACACGATCACGGTGGATATAAGAGATGACACGGGACGACCGGTGGCATTCGAACGAGGAAAAGTGGCGCTGACACTTCATTTTCGACAAGCACGTGCTCCCCACTTTGCATAATGAAAGTACCTTACGAGTGCGATGCACGCAGCTATGCCGACTATTATGCCCAACAGGCCGGGGTGGCTTTCCGGTCTTTAGCGGTGCACGCATGCAACGAGGACATGGACTGGGGAACATACTCGGCAGCATCGTCAAAACGTTCCTGCCCTTGGTGACGCGTGGGGTGAAAGCAATCGGCAAACAAGCGGTACGCAGTGGACTGCAAGTGGCCGGTGATGTCTTGGGGGGTACGGCACCCAAAGAATCCTTGAAACGGCGGGCCAAAGAAGCGGGAGGCGTCTTGGTGGCCAAAGCACAACGCACCGTTGGGAATAAAAGAGCTGCCCCGCCGAGACCACGCACCAGTCGACGACCGACCCAGCGACGACGCACATCGAAGAAGACAAAGGATATCTTTTCTTAAAACATGTCCTTAATCCACGCCGAGTCCTGCCCCTCCACCAACAGTGAATTTGATTTGTGGACCGTGCCGCCCACACAGACCAGTGTCGAACAAGGATTATGGGTGGAGCATCTCCCGCTCTCCAGCATCAACGAAACCGGGCCCATCGAGTTCACCATCAGTAATGCGGATACGGCCTATGTGGATTTAGCCCATACATACTTGTATGTGAAAGCCAAGGTGGTCAATGGAGCTGGCACCAGAATCGCTGACCAAGCAACGGTGGGCCCGACGAATCTCTGGCTGCACTCGATGTTTCAGCAGGTGGATATTTTTCTCAGCGACAAACTCATCAGTGACTCCACCAACACGTACCCCTATCGAGCCTACATCGAGACACTGTTGTCGTATGGCCG
Source organism: Hanleya hanleyi (assembly GCA_036873755.1). Lineage (NCBI taxonomy): Eukaryota > Metazoa > Mollusca > Polyplacophora > Lepidopleurida > Hanleyidae > Hanleya > Hanleya hanleyi. The sequence goes on from JAVTVY010008545.1 coordinate 13,469, forward strand.
AGAGGCTAAAAAATCTCAGCTGACAACCGCTTTATTCTACAAGGACACGCCCGAGCACATGGACACGGCGGACAATGGGGGATATAACAAACGGAAGGCTTTCACTGCGAACAGTGCCTCGGTGGATATGATGGGTCGACTGCATGCAGACATGTTCATGCAAGACCGGTACCTCTTGAACAAGATCCCCATCAAAATCCGACTGATACGGGCGCCTCCGACCTTCGCCTTGATGGCCACTAACGTAGAGGGGCATGCAGCGGACTATAAGATTGTCATCCAAGACGCAGTCCTGTATGTCCGAAAAGTGAAACCGAATCCAGCCGTTCAATTGGGACACATGAAAGCCTTGGAAACAAAACCAGCCCAGTACCCTATCCGACGTGTACAAACCAAAGTGTTCTCTGTGCCTGCTGGAAATATGGGCGCCAACAAAGAAAACCTGTTCCTGGGGGAACTACCCAAGCGATTGATCCTGGCCTGTGTGGAAAATACCAGTTTCAGCGGAGCCTACCCAGAGAATCCGTTTGACTTTCAACATTTCGGCATCAATTTTGTGGCCCTGCATGTGGATGGACAACAGGTGCCAGCCACGGCCTTAACACCGAACTTTGGGCGGAGGAATTTCATTCGAGCCTATCAGAGCCTGTTTACAGCCACCGGTCAAATAAACCAGGACGAAGGGAATATGATCAGTCAGGAGGACTACGCGAACGGATACACGTTGTTCTGTTTCGATCTGACCCCCACCTTAGAGAACGACCATCAGCTGGCCCTGGCCAAGCAAGGCAACTTACGGTTGGAAATCCACTTTGCACGAGCCCTGGCGACCACCGTCAATGTGATCTGCTACGCCGAGTTTGACAACATCATTCAAGTGGACAAGGCGCGCAACGTGCTGTGTGACTTCTCCACCTAACATGGATACAGAGCAGATAACCACCGTGCTGGAGAATGACCCAGAGACACGTAGGGTCTTTCAAGGGGTGTTCGCCCGAGATGTGTTTCCATTAGACCGTATGTATCCTGCTGCTTACGTTCTCAACACGGACCCGATGGATCGACCCGGTGAACACTGGGTGGCCGTGTACTTGACAGAACAGCAGGGGGAATACTTTGACCCGTACGGCCTGCCACCCTCCATCCCGATTTAACAGACTTCATGGATCAAGGCACAGAGACGTGGTGTTGGAACAGTCAAACGTTGCAAAGCCTGACCAGTAGCGTGTGCGGACAATATTGCTTGTTTTACCTGTACCATCGATGCCGGGGAAGACCCTTATCTACCATCGTACAGATGTTTGACGAGTACGACCAGGCCGAGGACCGCGATGTACTCGTCTATGACTGGGCCGCCCATCATTTCAATGTACAAGCCCCGTTCTGGGCTTGAATTCTTTCAATGTACACACGCCCGCTGTTCTGGGCTTCAATGTACAAGCCCCTTGTTCTGGGCTTCAATTAATTACAAGCCCCTTGTTCTGGGCTTCAGTTTTCACGTGGTTGTTCTCACGTTGTTGTTGTTCACTGAATAAAAAAAAATGAGATCTCACCAAAAAACCCTGTCTTGTGTGTTTTATTCATAATGCATCAATGCCCAATGTGGAGATTCAGTCAAACTGAAATCAGTGGTGTAGGATGGGGCCAAAATGTAACCCATCAATGTTAGAATGCAAGAGCACTATAGTAAAATAGAGAGCCAATGAAATCAGCCCACAGACCAAGTACGTGTTTTTGGTCTAGGTTTGGAGCAGGCATTTCATTGAGGTACGTGTATACGGTGAGTGAAAAGACTCGTCCAACACGTATAGATTATGTTGATGACTATAAGTTCTAGGTAACCCATCAAGGTTAGAATGCAAGAGCACTATAGTAAAAATAGAGAGCCAATGAAATCAGCCTACAGACCAAGTACGTGTCTTTGGTCTAGGTTTGGAGCGGGCATTTCATTGAGGTACGTGTATACGGTGAGTGAAGAGACTCGTCCAACACGTATAGATTTTGACTATAAGTTCTATGAGCATAATGCATGAAACTGGCTTTGAACACCGTATTAGCCAATCAGTGGCTTAGAATGGAGCCAAAGGTAACCCATCCATGTCCAGAAAACATTACCCGGGCGTACAAGAACCCAGATGTAGGCGCGGACGTCAGCGAAAGCACACCGTGAGTACCCCAATTCGATTGGCTGATTGTTCGGCCGCTGATTGGTTCTTTTTCTCGACCGCTGATTGGCTCTTTTTCTCGACCGCTGATTGGTCCAAATGGAACTGCCCATCTTTCCCAGGTTCATCAGATGTAGCTCTACGGGTGTAGTCCATGATACGTACTATTCTGATGGGTTAGTCCCAAAAAAAAAAAAAAAAAAAAAGACAGCAACAACAACAACACAGATTACAGGTCAATCCTTTTATTATGCGTGAACATCATAGAAATGCATGTTCTGACCTGTCTGTGGGGTTTTTCCACAATGGCGTTCACCTTCGTGTCTTTTCGGGTACGTCCGTGTCTTTTCGTTAAAGTGCGTGTATTTTCGGTAAAGTCCGTGTCTTTTCGGATCGGTGACGTCCGTGTCTATCATCCGGGTACTTCGCGTCTGCGCAATGCGGCTCAGTCGTACACCAGTACACCAGTCTCGATCATCGACTTGGGGTAGAGTGTGTTAAAAATAGATCACCAGCTAGCGTGCTATAAAAGGGGAGCGGCCTTGCCGTTTCATCAGACTCTCTGTCAACCATCAAGATGTTCACTTGCACAACTTGCCAGAAGCAGTTTACTCGCCCAGAAGATTTGCGACGACACGATTCCTCCATCCACAACGGTACACTATATACTTGTATAACCTGCGCACAGTCATTTAATCGGGAGGATCATTTACTGCGCCACGAACGCTCACTCCACGAGGGCGCGAAGGAACAATGTAATGAATGTGGTCAACTCTTCAAACGACGCAGTCAGTTAAGACGGCATCAGCGGTTGATTCATGCCCCGGTACCATGGCATGAGCGACAACTTCCTACTGAAGAGGAGCCGCGGAAGGTCAAACCCAGTGAAGATAAGCCCGGGGAGACGAACGCCATTGGTGATGCGATCACGGAGAGCCCGCCTATACCCACAGTTCAGAAGAGCCTAGATATCCAGCCAGTCCCTAGCATTGCTGTTGCCAGTCATACGCCTGACGACATCGGACATTTTCTGGAAGATGCAGTGGATATTCCCAGCGATCTGTTACAGGACGCCCATCCAGTGAATGACATCGATCGGCGCCAATGGCCCATGATACGGCACATTTTCCACCGTGATCGCCCCATTCCAGATATCTACAATTTCCCACTGACCCACCTCACCCGTCTACGCAGCTACGTGGAAGCCATCTTCAAAGATCAAACTACGGCCTTCAAATTGAATGTTGCTTTCGGGTACATCTTACGTCACAAAAAGACGGACCAGTTACGGTATTATTATGCCAGTAATAACAGCCATGTGTTTGACCAACCGCTCACCATCATTAACCGGAGGTCACTAGAGACGATGCTGGAGATACTGGACACCGTGGAACCCTTGAGATGGGCGCATCGTCAACGCCCCAACATACAATGGGTAGTAGAGAAGGTGACCAATGCCACGTTCTTCCTTACCAAGCTGACCGACCACCGCCATCGGTTGAATGCGTCACCCGCACACTGATGAATACCATAAGATGCCGCACATAGTCTCTATGTCTACATGCTGATCGTTGACTTGAGCTCAGTAAACACTTGTACATAATGTGACGGTGCGATAAATAATAAAACATGGTGTTTGATATTTCAATTTGTTTTGCTGTGAACATACTAAACATACCTAGGGCGGCTCCCCCAGCCTGGGTATGATGTAACATTGGGGATAATAAACTGTATAAACCTTGCTGAACTTGTTGTTATTCATGACAACCGCTTTCCGCTATACTTGGATGAAATATATACCCCGATGTGATATAGTGCCCTTGCACACTTCCGGAGAACCCGCGCGCGCGCTGCGGTGGGGGGGGGGGCCGGGGCCCGCCGGGGCCGGAAAAGTTGGAGATCGTTTTAGTGAAAACCGGAAGTGACGTCACACACTGGCGCAGACCCACCACACCACGTGAACGCCATTGTAGAGAAAAAAAAACCAGTACATGACAGACACAGACAAGTCTAGACATGGCCAGAGGTCACGCCCCATTCACCCCAACCGGAAGTGACGTCACACACTTGTTCATTGGACCATTAGTGGCGCCCCTAGCTCCAAAACGTCTAGCGGGACCCATACAGGGTCCAGTTTTCGACACTAGGTGACCACATCCCGTCGAAATGGCCAGTTTTCGACACCGGATGTGCCGCCATCTTGAACAAACGTGCCGCCATCTTGGATATGTCCCATAATGCACCGGGTCAAAATACTCGCTTCTGATTGGCTGAGAGCTCTGTGACGGATTTGAAATACTCGCTTCTGATTGGCCGAGAGCTCCGCATTGCTGTCTGCGCATGATATTCCTACCGTACATCCAACCCATCAGATGCCCCTTCACGAATGCTTCCCTTTGATACCTCACTCGACCCCATCGGACCATTAGGGGCTCCCCTAGCTCCAACACGGCTATGTTCATACCCTTGGGCCACCACGCATGCGCAGAAGGCCGATATTTCAACCCCACACCCAGCCTATCAGATGCCCCTTCACGAATGTTTCACTTTGATACCTGACTCGACCCCATCGGACCCTTAGTGGCTTCCCTAGATGCCAAAACGTCTATTTTCATACCCTTGGGCCACCGCGCATGCGCAGAATGCCACTAGTTCAACCCCACACCCACTCCTTCAGATGCCCCTTCACCTAAGCTTCACTTTGATACCTCATATGACCCCACTGGACCAATAGTGGCTCCCCTAGATGCCAAAACGTCTATTTCCATACCCTTGGGCCACCGCGCATGCGCAGAATGACGCTATTTCAACCCACTAGTCCAGTGAGATGCCCCTTCACGAATGCTTCACTTTGATACCTCACTCGACCCCACTGGACCAATAGTGGCTCCCCTAGATGCCAAAACGTCTATTTTCATACCCTTGGGCCACCGCGCATGCGCAGAATGCCGATATTTCAACCCCACACCCACACCCCACGCCCATCAGATGCCCCTTCACGAATGCTTCACTTTGATACCTCACTCGATCCCATCGGACCCTTAGTGGCTTCCCTAGCTCCAACACGGCTATTTTCATACCCTTCGGCCACCGCGCATGCGCAGAAGGCCGATAGTTCAACCCCACACCCAGCCCATTAGATGCCCCTTCACATAAGCTTTACTTTGATACCTCACTCGATCCCATTGGACCATTTGTGGCTCCCCTAGCTCCAACACGGCTATTTCCATATCCTTAGGCCACACGAGTTGTCTCCCTTGCGTCAATGTGTGCAGATGGCGCTACGGTCGACGCCGTGATATGGAAAGGGCATCCCCACACCATCCTGGAGCCGCCATTTTGTTTGTTGTTTTCTTGCGGAGATACACGGGACAATAAACACTCGACCCTAGGGTGGTACAGATGCTAGACTGATCCTATTAACATGGTACAACAAGCCCCTGTGCTGGTTCAATAATTTCAGTCCGTTATGATTCGGGCTGTAATGTTATTCCTTTTACCGATGTAAAAGTAGTAACATGTCGCACAGGGTCGCCAACGACATTCATGCAAAAACATCCCCCCCTCTCCCTCTCTCCCCCTCTTTCTAGTCCAAGCCCCTGTGCTGGTTCAATAATTTCAGTCCGTTATGATTCGGGCATCCACAGCCGCCATCTTAAACCCACCATCCACCACCCCACCACCACAGCCGCCATCTTAAACCCACCATCCACCACCCCACCACCACAGCCGCCATCTTAAACCCACCATCCACCACCCCACCACCACAGCCGCCATCTTAAACCCACCATCCACCACCCCACCACCACAGCCGCCATCTTAAACCCACCATCCACCACCCCACCACCACAGCCGCCATCTTAAACCCACCATCCACCACCCCACCACCACAGCCGCCATCTTAAACCCACCATCCACCACCCCACCACCACAGCCGCCATCTTAAACCCACCATCCACCACCCCACCACCACAGCCGCCATCTTAAACCCACCATCCACCACCCCACCACAATGACCCCTCTAACAGAATACTCGCTTCTGATTGGCTGTCGCTGTCACGTGACAGAGGTCATATGCAAATTTCTGAGGTCAAGTTACCTCGAAATGCTCTTATACTACTACTTGCCTTCCCATTAACTATTAAACGTTATATAGACGACTTCTTGTTTGGGATAATTCCTGTTTGGGCGACGCCGTGTGCACACGTCTCTGGATTTGAAAGAATCAGTGATTGTCCAAATGGAACATCATATTTACACCTGTATGTCTTTGTATTGTCTCATAGACGATGTGGGTTCTCATCGGAGTCAATTTTGTATTTCTTGTTTATTCAAATGAATTTTAGTATGGATTTACTATATACATTTCAGATGGCTTTTCGATGGCTTTTTGACTATTCTCTAAGTAATGTTAATACAATTCTCATCGATAACGTGTTGAGATGTGCTCCAAAAAGCCACTTTATTGGAGAAAATTGCTAATATTCTAGAATGTCAATAAACGCACTTATCCGAGGCACCACACTATACCGTAGGCGTAATTTCGAATTTACCCTTGATTCTCCCTCTTATAACTGTTCAAATGAGCTCTCGATAAGCCATAGACAGTACATCAGGAAGAGAGAACTTTCCATTAAGTGTGCGTTTTCTAGTAAGTTTCATGTTCCATATTTCTCCACTAACGCTAGACAGAATCCAGTCCCTGTTTCATAATGTATATTTCAGAGGTAATAAAGGGGAGTAACTCTGCCTAAAGAAATGCGTGAAAAGGAACTGGGCGCGACGTCACAATCTTTGCAAGAAAAAAGTGCACATTATATTGTGCATTTTTTGCCACCAATGGAAACTCCGTATTTTGTTCTCGCTCCCTACTCGAAGGATTTGATTGATTCATTCATATATGGGTGCACTCCACACTTGCCACGGTTTCGCACAAAGTACGTGGCCCCTGATTTTATAGTAAGTAAGGTCGCCCGATTTTGACAGCATGGTAATTCTTCTTACCTTTCTACTAACTGATATCTATAGTATCACCCTGCTGAACGTAACCATTTCTCCAAACGAGGATATAACAATTGCTTGTTGATCGCACCCACTCGCCACTACAGAGTAATCGTGTCCAGAATTGAATATTTGGCGGGCCAAAATCCGCACTTTTTCGGGAAGCGAAAATGATGATTCCTTTATGGCGATAAAATTTTACAAAAAACGAGTAGGTCGACCCCGTTTTTTTTTCCGCCATTTCGAATTGTCCTTTGGACGGGAAACACTTTAACATACATAAAAAGAAAATCGTTTCATACGTTTTCTCTGGGTTGCGGGTAGAATTTGACACATTTTCATATATTTTATGTATGGAGTCTTTCAGAAAAGTTGAAGAAGGTTTAAAGAGGATTGCACGTCTTTCCTTTTCAATTTCAATAGCTCACAATCTCCTGAAATAATGGCACGAGTGTGCCCATTTAGAAAATATATACTTTTACAGGGGTTTTGTTAAAGATTTTACATCTATTTATGGCCGAAGCTTGTTTTTAGTCGCACATCATTTAGGTGTGGAATGCACCCTATACACGCTGGAAGCAATGCGTTCATGTGACGTAAACAATTGGGAATTTTATAAGGGTGCGTAGCACCCGAAATAAAATTATCATTTTATGAGTAAAACTGAAGTAAGGTATAACTATGTATTCCTTCTCCTAGCTTCGCCAAGAAGCACGTGATCAAGCCTTTCAAAGTCTCGCGAGAAAGAACGAGCGCAGAGGTGATCTCGTCCTTCTTTTTGATTGGCTTTAGAAAGCAGACAAACTACTATATTCAAGATACAAACTTTATTGTAAAACCAAGGACAAACTTTATTGTATTCTTATGGGCAGCAGAACAGTCCATATACCCAGTCCGTCTGTCCACTCCAGACCAAATATATCATCAGTATAACTGTCCTTAATATGTCTTATGTACCATTTTGAAGTGTCGATACTCCACGAATTGGTTTAGTTGTTTTAAGTTGAACACCGGTCTGTTTCCGCCGTCTTTTTTGGGCGTTAAGAAGATACAGCTGATAAACTGATCTGTTGAAGGGGAGGCAACTTCTACTGCCCCTTCTTCTATCTCTGTCTATCAATTCCTGATCGTCCCATTTTGGTGGATTTTTGTGTATTTTCTTTGTTGAGGTGTAACACTGAAATCTATCCTGTGTCCTGCCACAGTTTCTAATATTTGTGGATGCCTTGTGATTTTTTGCCAATTTTCTATGTGAAATTGAAGGTTTCCTCCCAGTTGACCTTGGCCTATCGGTTTTATTTCCGAGAGATTCAGCTGCCTTAATTCGGGGTGAATGTTGTAATGGCTTTCCCTGTTTAAGCTTAGACTGGGAGTTGGCTTTATTGGTTTGCATTTTGTCGGTTGGGTTAGTAAAACTTGTGTTATAGGAAGTTGTAAATTGTACATACCTGTAACTTGGTTGCTTGGCACCAGTACTGGTATGTCCGCCTCCTTCATTTCGGTAGTTAGGTTGTTGTTTTCCCCGAGTGTTGGTTGTGAATCGTACTCTGCCTCTGAAATTGGAAGCTTGTCGACGGCCATTAGAATTTATCCCCAACTCCTTCTCGAGTAATCGTGTTTTCTTTCTGCCCTTTAGTTGTTTTTTCAGGCGGTTGTAGAAACTTGATCCGAACAAATATTTTTTGTTCTTTTTCAACGACCTGTCATTCTTTGAAATCATTTTGTGGGCTTTCTTTTGGCCCTTGAGTAAACGTGACATAAATGTCATTCGGCGGTGGTAAACACTGACCACATTTGCCTGTCCGACCATCAGAATGGACTGTTCCACAAGTGACAGAATTTTATAAATGTTCACCTCAGTATTATCAGCTTTTCTCACAGAGAAAATTCGGTTTTGTACCCGCTTGAGACCGGCTTCTGCAGCTTTCAGAGCGCTGTGATTTTTCTACAAAGTCCTGCCATTGGTCGTCAACATCCGGTACTTGTAAAATACTTACTTCCGGGACAGGATTTTTATCCAAGACCGTTTCATCAAGTACACTGTCTTTGTAGAAAGTACTGAAATGTTCTTCAAATAAAGTTCCATGTTTTTTGACAGCTGAGGAGCGTTTTTCTTTTTATTTGTCTCCGGTTGAAACCGAACATAATCGGCTGCGGCTTGTTCGCCTTCCTTTGGAAGCACGAGTGTGCCCATTTAGAAAATATATACTTTTACAGAGTTTTTGTTAAAGATTTTACATCTATTTATGGCCGAAGATCCGAACCCATGCCTGTTTTTAGCCGCACATCATTTAGGTGTGGAATGCACCCTATACACGCTGGAAGCAATGCGTTCATGAATAGAATAGAATAGAATAGAATAGTTTATTCAGCTGATCACAGCGCCCTCTAGAGGCATACAATCACAGTCCCCCATCATTTACATTGATTATTCCCGGAAACAACACTTCATTTAACAATGTTAATAACATACGGAAACAGGGTGTATAAGTGTCTTCTGGCCACAATTTCAGTTCACATTCGGGAAGCGATCGCCTGAGATGGCTCAATTCCACTCTCCTATATTCTCTCTCTCATGTGACGTAAACAATGGGAATTACATTACTACCGTGACGTCACAGTATGGCGTTAGAATGAAATTGTTACAATTGTTGCGACTAAGGTAAAAAAACGTCAATCATTCAGGCTAGCCATGCCTCTAAATGGAATCTTTACATCACGAACCCACCAACACGTCCAGTCTCTTTCATTTTTTCCCCCGATTTTATTTTCCATTCCCCCTCCCCCCCGTATTTTATTTTTTTTCTTCTATTTATTAAACGTCATTTAGGTATTATTGATAAATAGTACATATGAACTAGAGACTCGTCCAGTCTACACTAACCCTGACGAACTCCCTCTGAGAGATAAAAGAATCTACTACTGGTATCATTAGCAGTGTTAACAAGTATAAGACTCGTGTCATCCGACGAACTGTACGGTAACTGTTTAAGGGGAGACTAATCCATGCAGCAAACCCCGAAGGCTGGTGTCGAAGACAGCCGTTTCAGCAATCTTATATTGTGTATTTATACGCATCAAACACTATATTATCTTCCGGTTCGTCACGAACGCGTAGTCATATACTATATCCGTTGCCTTTGATAGATTCATTTCTCGTTTTCCACATTATGACAGCTTTATTTTACAATAAATATCTAGATATGCAGATTGTTCTGAAACACCATTATCGCACAGGTGAGAAGTTGTTAGATTTAGAAGATTTGCTAGAGACGAAGATCAGACAGTCGCAACTGTAAATAATTAAACACTAAACTGTGTCGGATATACATGCAGTTAAAATGATCCATAATAATACACAGTGGTTAGGAATATTACACCAATCGTTACATTCAAATGAGTGAAGAAATGGATAAGGAACAACACAGCCTCTCATTTCCACGTTTTCACGTTGTGTATATTGGCAACTTCATATTCATTTTATTGCGGGATAACAATGTTATATCATCAGCAATGCGTACCATTATAACGTCGCGCTCTGTACTATCGTAACTTGTCGCGTCTTCTTTCGCGTGTTCTAACTGCTGCAATGCCAAATGGGAGGGGTAAAGACCCAAAATATTTGGGTCAAAAGGGACCAAACTGTTTGGGTAAACAATCCATCTTCGGCGACAAGAATGAGCGGAGAGAAGTGAAGCGCTTGGTCGGGGTCGGGCCTCACATATATGTATCCGGAATAAGAACTTGCATTCTATTAACCCTATCTGACCTGGGATTTTTGGGACGTATCCTGGCCTTGTGGGGGTGGGGAGCGAAATGGAACTTCCCCCCCCCCCAATTATTGTTCATACCCCTTGAGCTAGAGGGCTGAAACTTACCACACTATATCCTTGGGCCAAGATCTACCAGAAAATGTTAAAAAATCCAAGATGGCCGCTTTGATGACGTCACAGTGACGTCATTTTCAAAAACGGCATTTTTTGGTCGATTTTTGGGTCGGATTTTTCGAATTTTTTATTTATGCAATTTCTCCGCAAAAACTCCATGATAAATTAGTAAATATTAATGTCATGTAAAATAAAATAGTTTATGCCCACTTTTCATCGCAGAAAAGCAGAAATTTTGAAGAAATATTACAAAAACATCACTTTTCTGGTACCTCACGTGACCGCCATCTTGAATTTACCCATTATCCTCTTCTCAGGGGGTTATGCAAATACGCTCGAAATGACCCCAATATGATAAACTATAAAGTCAAGGAGTTCCAGCTCTCCGTTTTCTGTCGTTCCGGAAATAGCGCAAAAAGTTGGGCGGGCCTGTGGGTGTACCTCATTGTTTCTCTATCATACACGTTCCTTTTGAAGTAAACCTTTCTGGTGGAAAACACGAGAAATTTCTTCTGTGCATTGATGAAGTGTTTGCTAATGTGGATTGAGATTCGATCGAATTTTAATAATTTCTGTTCAAGACATCTAGTTTTTACCCCTCAGCCCATAGGGCTGTGGGGTCTTGTCGCTGCCATGTATGTACGTCCGTCCGTCTGTCGTAGCGTCCGTCTGTCCCAGCGTGCGTCCGTCAATATGTGTTCTTGTCCGCTGAATATCTGCAGATCTATCTAGTCGGGCCTGACCAAACTTTGGTGAGAGCTTCCTGTATGGTGACTGATGAAATTATTAGATTTTCAGATGGCTATGATGATTTCATGATTCTTAATTATTTTTTTATTATTTATTGATGGCTCATCTTATGCACTGCTATCTATGCTCATCGGTAACCCTTGGTTGCATGTTTCATTGTGACTTTTGAAGGTTCCCTGATACAAGAAAGCCTGGTCCATTCAAGATTATCACTGAATGGAACCCCCCAATTCTCATATATTCTGGGAGCTCACATGATGCTACACTTGTTCAACATATTGCACTGCCCTCGGGAAGATTTTCCCACCCTGGGGCACTAAATGTTAAAGTTTTGGACTTTTTGCCTATCCACAGCTTCTCAGTCTCAATGTGATATGTATGAGATGCAGTGTACATTGTTTTTTCACACACACATGCTGAAACACCTACAATATATTCTTTTATAGTAATTACTAATAGGTTTGTGACATTATTTTATTTCAGAAGTACACGATGGAATAACCGGCGGAGGTACCCGCAGTATCGAACCCCTGTTAGGTTTGAATTTCCCGTTGCCTTAAATGACGGAAAATATTATCCTTCAATTTTGTTATTAAATCATTCCACATCGATTTACCCTAAAGCTTTTGCACAAACCATATTTTATTTCAGAAGTAGGCCTATAATATGAAATAACTCGCAAGGGAATCCCTGCAGTATCGAACCTTTGTTAGTTTGAATTTCGCGTCGCCTTAAATAAAGGACAACATTAAAAAAAAAATTGCTATTATATCATTCTACTTCACATCATATGATTTACCCTAAAACTTTTGCACAAACCATATTTTATTTCAGAAGTAATATGAAATAACTGGCAGGGGAATCCCTGCAGTACCGAACTCTTGAGTTTTGGGCGCCCATACGTTTTCCGGAACTAAATTGGCTCTAGATGCAGCCCTCATCCTACTTGACTTAAAGAAATAGGCTGATAGTACCGGATAAAATTGCGCGCCGGGGTCAAAGGTCAGTTCCGGTCACGTGAACGGAAGCGGAAGTGACCTCACAGAGGTCATATGCAAATGTCACTTCCGAGCTCTGAGCTCCACACGCTTAGAGCTCCAAGCGCTCGGATCAAAGAGCTCTGCCACACGGGAGCTCCCACCACCACCACCACCGGGCGAGGTCCGCCATCTTCAGTCCGTGTCTTTTCGGTGATGAAGTGTGAACATGATAGCACATGTACTGACCTGTCTGTGGGGTTTTTCCCACAATGTCGTTCACTTCCGAGTCTCTTCGGTCACTTCCCGAAAAGACACGGAGGTGGCCGAAGAGACACGGAGGTGCCCGAAGATGTCACGGAGGTCACCGAAGATGTCACGGAGGTGCCCGAAGAGACACGGAGGTCACCGAAGATGTCACGGAGATCACCGAAGAGACACGGAGGTGCCCGAACATGATACCAGCTAGCGTGCTATAAAAGGGAAGCGGCCTGGCCGTTTCATCAGACACTCTGTCAACCACCAAGATGTTCACTTGTACTACGTGCTCGAAATCATTCACTCGTCTGCACGACTTGCGCCGCCATGAGGCTACCAAGCACGAAGGAACCGCCCGGTATAGCTCTACGATATGTACACTGTCGTTTCAGCGCCCGGATCATTTACAGCGCCACACACGTGCACGCCATGAAGTACCCAAGCGTCCATGCGAAGAATGGGGTCGGCTTTTCAAACTGACCAGTCAGTTGCTGCGACACCAACGCACACGAAACCCTGTTCCGCAGCCACGTTTGCAGGTAGAAGAGCCCGTAGGCATCAATATCGAGGCAGGGGAAACTCCCACCCATCGCACGAGGGCCGATGATGATGTCGCCATAATTCAACAGTCAAATTCCGACAACACAACCTTGGGCCAGATTTTGTACGACGTGGAGGGCAAAGTACACTTCGTGGACGAACCCATAAATGTTCCTAGCGATCTATCGCTATGTTCCTATCTATCGGCGCCATTGGACCATGATCCGGCACTGTTTCTACCGTCATCGCCCTATTCAAGATATCTACAATTTCCGACTGACCGACCTCGCCCGTCTACGCAGCTACGTGGAAGCCATCTTCAACGATCAAACTACGACCTTCAAGTTGAATCTGGCGTTTGGTTATGTGCTGCAGCATAAGGACACAGACCAAGCCCGATATTTTTACCCGAGCAGTAACATCCGGGTATTTGACCAACCGTTTACCATCATTAACCGGGCGTCGCTAGAGGCGATGCTGGAGAAACTAGACACCGTGGATCCCTTGGAATGGGCCCAACAACAACGCCCCAACACACAATGGGTCGTAGAGAGGGTGACCAATGCCACGTTTTTCGTTACCAAGCTGACCGACCACCCCCATCGGCTGAATGCGTCACTCATGCACTTATGAATACCATAACATGCCGAACATACTCTATATGTCTACATGCTGATCGTTGACGGTACGGAGGTGACCGAAGAGACACGGAGGTGACCGAAGATGTCACGGAGGTCACCGAAGAGACACGGAGATCCATCCGGGTTTACACGGGAACAGCCGGGTAGTTACGGAGGTGACCGAAAAGACACGGAGGTGACGGAAGATGTGACGGAGGTGCCCGAAGAGACACGGAGGTTACCGAAGATGTCACGGCTCGGCCCTCGACTTGGGGATAGTTGAACTGAGTGTGCTAAAAATAGATCACCAGCTAGCGTGCTATAAAAGGGAAGCGGCCTGGTCGTTTCATCAGACACTCTGTCAACCACCAAGATGTTCACTTGCACAACTTGCCAGAAGCAGTTTACTCGTCTGCACGACTTGCACCGCCACAAGGCCTCCACCCACAACGATGCACGGTATACTTGTATAACCTGCGCACGGTCATTTAATCGGAAGGATCCTTTACTGCGCCACGAACGCTCATTCCACGAGGGCGCGACGGAACACTGTAAGGATTGTGGTCAACTCTTCAAACTGACCAGTCAGTTGCTGCGACACCAACGTTTGATTCATGCCCCGTCTCTACGGTTTGGGCGACAACTTTCCACTGAAGAGGAGCCGCGGAAGGTCAGACCCAGTGAAGATGAGCCCGGGGAGACGAACGCCACTGGTGATGCGATGACGGAGAGCCCGCCTATACCCACAGTTCAGAAGAGCCTGGATATCCAGCCGGACCCCACCGTTACGGTTTCGAGTCATACGCCTGACAACATCGAACATTTTCTGGACGAGCCCATAAATGTTCCTAGCGATCTGTTACAGGACGCCCATCCAGTGAGTGACATCTATCGGCGCCATTGGTCCATGATACGGCACTGTTTCAACCGTCATCGCCCTATTCAAGATATCTACAATTTCCGACTGACCGACCTTGCCCGTCTACGTAGCTACGTGGAAGCCATCTTCAAAGATCAAACTACGGCCTTCAGATTGAATCTGGCGTTTGGTTATGTGCTGCAGCATAAGGAGACAGTCCAAGTCCGGTACTTTTACCCGAGCAGTAACATCCAGGTATTTGACCAACCGTTTACCATCATTAACCGAGTGTCGCTAGAGACGATGCTGGAGAAACTGGACACCGTGGATCCCTTGGAATGGGCTCAACGACAACGCCCCAACACCAAGTGGACAGTGGAGAGGGTGACCAATGTTACGATTTTCGTTACCAAGCTGACCGGCCCCCTCGGCTGAATGCGTCACCCGTGCACTGATGAATACCATAACATGCCATACATACTCTATATGTCTACATGCTGATCGTTGACTTGAGCTCAGTAAACACTTGTACCTAATGTGACGGTGCGTTAAATAATGAAACATGGTGTTTGATATTTCAATTTGTTTTGCTGTGAACATACTAAACTGCCCAGGGCGGCTCCCCCAGCCTGGGTATGATGTAACATTGGGGATAATAAACTGTATGAACATTGCTGAACTTGTTGTTATTCACGACAACGGCTATCCGATTGTATAATACAGAACATATATTGTATAATACAGGACATATATGGTACAATACAGGGCAGATATGGTATAATACAGGACAGATACTCTATAATACAGCACAGATTTGGTATAATACAGAACATATATTGTATAATACAGGACAAATATGGTACAAAACAGGACAGATTTGGTATAATACAGGACAGATATTGTATAACACAGACAGATATTGCATAATACAGCACAGATATGGTATAATTCAGGACAGATATGGTATAATACAGCACAGATATGGTATAATAGAGGGCAAATATTGTATAATACAGCACAGATTTGGTATAATACAGGACATATATGGTACAATACAGGACAGATATGGTATAATGCAGCACAGATATGGTATAATAGAGGAGAAATATTGTATAATACAGAGCAGATATGGTACAATACAGGACAGATACTGTACAATACAGGACAGATATGCTATAATGCAGCACAGATATGGTATAATAGAGGAGAAATATTGTATAATACAGAGCAGATATGGTATAATACAGAACATATATTGCAGAATACTGGACAGATATTGTATAATACAGGACATATATTGCAGAATACTGGACAGATATTGTATACTACAGGACAGATATTGTATAATACAGCACAGATATGGTATAACACAGGACAGATATTGTATAATACAGCACAGATTTGGTATAATACAGCACAGATTTGGTATAATACAGGACAGATACTGTATAATACAGGGCAGATTTGGTATAATACAGGACATATATGGTATAATAGAGAACAAATATGGTACAATACAGGGCAGATTTGGTATAATACAGGACAGATATTGTATAACATAGGACAGGTATGGTATAATACAGGACATATATGGTATAATGCAGGACAGATGTAGTATAACACAACAAAGATGTGGTATAATGTGTGACAGATATGGATGGTCCATCTCTACACCAAATACCTTCCTTCACTGCCCCAAAATGCCCACTTTCGCTACTACTCCTACTGATGACGTCACCGATGACGTGAACGTCCCTCAAATCGGGATGTACACCCCGAAAGCTACAATATAACACCTCCCACGACACAATCGGACCAAGGATGGTCCCTCTCTACCCCAAACACACCTCCACGCACCCCCAAAATGGCCACTTTACTTACTACATCCAACTGCGCATGCGCAGATTGACGCGACTTGCACTTAAAAACACGCCATTCTAACTCTACCCCACACAAGCTTCACTTTGACACCTCCCATAACCCATTTGGACCCATAGTGGTCCATCTCTACCCCAAGCACACACCCCACATACCCCCCAACATGCCTGCTTTCTATACTACGGCCAGACTGCGCATGCGCAGACTCTTGCACACGGACGAACCATGAGTCGATACATTACAAACTCCACGGGAGCTTCAAAATAAGACCTCATACGACACCATAGGATCATAAGGGGCTCACCTAGACCCCAAAACGTTCACCCCGTATGGACCTATACCTCCATAGCCATGCAGTATAGGCCTATGGGCCTACCCAGGCCTCGGTGAACTTTTTCCAAAAATTTCACCGTTTCGCTCCGGGACCCTTCCCATCGTGTTCTAAATGACGAGACGTGAAAAACAAATCCAAGCAACCCATATCACAATGAACGTGTGTGAATTTCCCAGGTTGGACCTATACCCCCCATGGCCAGCCTATGGGCCTATATACAGACCTCGGTGACTTTTCCCCAAAATTTCACCGATTCGCTCCGGGACCCTTCCCATTGTCATTTTCTTGGCGAGACGAGAAAAACGCGACCCCACAAGCCATAGTAAAGCCCACGAAAACAATTGACCATCCCCATACCCCATACAGGCATTTCCCCTTATATTGTATAATACAGACCCCTATTGTGGGGGTAAAGTCCGTGTTCCGCTTTTTATAGTTTCGGGAAAGAATCCAAATTTTACATGCACCCACCCCATTGACTTGATAGGCAGGTCCCAATAAGCCCGGGGACCGATATTAGCCCTTTTGGCTAGGGTTGGTAGGTGTTTTCCCCTATTTTAGGGGTAAAGCCCGTGTTCCGCTTTTTATAGTTTCGGGAAAAAATCCTAATTTTACATGCACCCACCCCATTGACTGGATAGGCAGGCCCCAATAAGCCCGGGGACCGATATTAGCCCTTTTGGCTAGAGTTGATAGGTGTTTTCCCCTATTTTAGGGGTAAAGTCCGTATTCCGCTTTTTATAGTTTCGGGAAAAAATCCTAATTTTACATGCACCCACCCTATTGACTTAATAGGCAGGTCCCAATAAGCCCGGGGCACGATATTAGCCCTTTTGACTAGGGTTGATAGGGGTTTTCCCCTATTTTAGGGGTAAAGTCCGTGTTCCGCTTTTTATAGTTTCGGGAAAAATTCCTAATTTTACATGCACCCACCCATGACTGGATGCCCCTTCACGAATGCTTCACTTTGATACCTCACTCGACCCAATCGGACCATGCAGCGTATTTGAAGTCAAGGGACTACTTTTTCTCCGCGGAAGCTTTTTCCCGCGACCGTATCACCACCAGGCCGCATCACCGCGGAGGAATACACACGCGGCTGGTGGCGCCCCCTGGCGCCCCAGAGGTGAAAACAGCGCCCCCTGGTGGATGCAAGACTTATCTCCCCCGGCAAAATGATAATGAATATCCCCTTTCCCTACTACTGACTGTACAGCTGCTGTGGTGGTGGTTGAAGGTTGTCTACTCATCTGATGATCAAACAGGCATGGAAAAATGAGTGGCATTTGTTCAGGCATGCTAGAATGTTTTGATAACAGTGTCCAGAAATTTACATATCTTTAGAAGCTGTGTGGTAGGCCTACATGAACAACAGGAAATACCTTTAAGTTTGTAAACCGAGGGGTTTTTGGTGAAATAATATTAACGATAATAATGAGCAATATTCGATCCGACTTCGCATTGAACGGGATTATCCGGGGATGCCCCTTCCCCGCGCTACATAGGGCAAAATCACATCAGACCTATTCGGGCTTCCGATCCCTGCTACAGACTATAGTATGATACTACAGGTGTAGTATCGTCTACCGCATTAAATATTCTACCGCATTATATCGTCTACCACATATTACACCAGACCTGTTCAGACATGTCATTGTATTCTTGGTACAGACTCTTGGAATATACCATAGTATAATACTACAGGGTAGCATTGTAATACTATGTTATTTTTCCTACAGGGTAGTATGTTATGCCCCCGCATTTTCAAAGGTGATATGAGGTCAGGTTGTCCATTGAACCCGGAGTGCAATTTGTGACGTCATTTCCGGTCACTTTCGTGAGCTGATCAGAATATTACACTTTCGATACTATAGATTGTCGAACTTATACGTAGACATTTCAAAATTTTTAAATCTCTTTATCTCTTGTTATTGTTTAAAACTATAGTGCTTGTAAAATCTATGAATTGAACAAGAAAATGTATAAATCATTACAAATAAAACACTGTGTTGATGGGCTGCGAAATCCGTATGGGAAGAGTCCCGAAAACTATCATTTCCATTAATCATATGGTCGTCACTAATCTGGTTAGCAAGGCACAAAGACATCCCTTCTGGATTCCACCATCATTGTTGCTGTGGGGTACCTATCGCAGGCTTCCTATTTTATATCCCAGTTATGCAGGGTAGTATTGCACACATCACGGACACAATTCTCTTGACTGTAGATGTCGTGATCGGGGGATTAAGAGGTAATTTCTCGATTTGACAGATAATCATTTCGATTAACAAGATAAAGGATTAATATTACTCACAAGCAGAGCATCTCACCTCCGCCCTTTAGTCTCTCCCATAAGGAATAGCCTATCAGATAACACTGACTTCATTAGTGTAGTTTGAAAATCGGATGATCGAACTTAATAGGATTGGCTGTATCTAGATTTATTTCTACTTGTCGAGAGTGAAGATTATGAGAGG
This sequence comes from Hanleya hanleyi, assembly GCA_036873755.1. NCBI lineage: Eukaryota > Metazoa > Mollusca > Polyplacophora > Lepidopleurida > Hanleyidae > Hanleya > Hanleya hanleyi. The sequence goes on from JAVTVY010008545.1 coordinate 33,215, forward strand.
ATGGAAGTGATGCTATGAATTACGATAACGGACTATCCAAGGGAATATATTAGCATGCACGGATCAAACCCAATGACCGCTGTTAAAGGTCGATACAAGCACAACGTGTTGTTATTGTCCAGAACGAAATTAAAACGTGTTATGGTGAGCGTGTTCGCTGTACATTCGGTTGTCTATGCATGTGTACAGCTGACTTTGCCACCTCGACAGAAGGAGATCTACATTTTTTACCTATAATGTTTATCAAGTGATATACTTTTCTTCTACAGAACACATTTCCATGTGAATAAATTATATTGATTTTGCCGCTTGTCTGTAGAAAACCATGTTGTTCTAACATGTTATTGAACACTAAAATTATAAACTAAAATCAATTCAGTTAGAATAAAACAGTTTGTTTTGTTTTGTTTTTTGTGTCTGCCCAGTGCGTTTGTCATTATTAAGCAAAATCTTCGGCAAACTTGTCTCTCTTGTCTGTGTAATGTGATGTCAAGCTCAGTGTTCGAAAAAACGTGATGTTTGAGAGAATTTTAAGGATTAATGTTTTGGGTTCGAGGCCGGACATATTATGATTTTACGAAGCGGGGCTATTACAAAATAACAATGAAACCACCATCCACCCCAACACCGATACAACCCCAACAGCCGAAGTTATGCATATAGGGAAGTTTTCCGAATGTTTGAAATTCTCGTAACTTGAAGTCACTGGAACAGAGACCACTCTCTCGGAGAGCTTTGGTGCTAGATTGATGGCAGGCGTGACCATATTTTCCATTAATCAGGCTGATTTATGAATATGCTATGTCGCCTACCTGCTTACTACTTTCATACATAGTAATAAACAAAATGATTGCCATAATCCTCACAATCGATCCGATGAATTTAGTGAATTGTTAAAACACCGGATCTGCGTATTGTATTGAAACAATACAATACAATACAATACAATAATCCACCTCAAGAACGGTGATACTGCAAATTTTTTTTAATTTTTTTTTTAATAGTTCCCTGTAGCATGTATGTGAACGAACACACTTCGATAAGTGTGATAACACAGGACCCTCTCTATAGGAAAGAGTTCCTCTCAGTGTTGTGTGGCGTCAAAAGATACATGAGACCCCCCCCCCCCCCTCCCCCGGACGCCTACACGGACGCGATAACAGCGAGTGTCCATCGAACTGTCCACTAATTAAGAAGAACATGATCCCTTTGACATTCACACAGGATATCATGTGACCTGCCACCCTGTACCCTGATACACACTCCAAGCAATCTTACAGATACAGATTTCTGGAGGTCCTGCTGCAGTTCTGCCAAATTTTGTTGGGTGGTTTTTACCTGCGGCACGCAGGTCTACGGGAGGCTCGCGTTGTTGTTACCTGCGGCACGCAGGTCTACGGCAGGCTCGCGTTGTTGTTGTTGTTGTTCTTGTTCTTGTGACTTTTTGAAATGCGCATGCGCTAAGAGAGTGTGATCTCTGCCACACTTTTCTTTTCAACCTGCGATCTCACATGACAGCACTGTCTTCAAGCGCGTTTGAATCCATTTGCAACCATATTCGGTGGAATGATTTATTGCTTCGTTAATTATTATATATGAGAATAGTGTGAATAACATCAAAGGACCTACGAAGTAGGGTAGGCATTAGGACTCCGCCACTCACTGAACTCTTGGACCCCCAGTTGAAATCCTGCCAATATTAAGATGGGCACGGCCCAAGTTAGAATTATCAGTGATTTTAATCAAAAATCACCAGAAATTTTCATCAAAAGTAGGTCCACTCGAAACATGCTGGCAACAGTCCCCTAATGCACCTTCATGCCCAGTGTGAATAACGTCACAGGATATAAGAAGTAGGGTAGGCATTAGGACTCCGACGCACGCTGAACTCTTGGACCCCCAGTTGAAATCCTGCCTATATTAAGATGGGCACGGCTCAAGTTAGATTCACCAGTGATTTTAATCAAAAATCACCAGAAATTTTCATCAAAAGTAGGTCAGATCGAAACATGCTGGTAACAGTCCCCTGATGCACTTTAATGCCAAAAATCAAGGTTCTAATATCAACGGTAACACTCAGATATAACATATCTCTCAGACATAACATATATAAATATTAATATTCATGTCACTGTTCCATTGTTTCTCTAGTTGTATTCCTCTTAAAATTTTGTACTCTGCCTTTGACTGGTGTTTGTACAATAAAATCTTGAATCTTGAATGCTTATTTTGCCGACGAAAGGATTCAGATGGACTCACTCGATCATTACCGGACAATTTCAAATGGTAGCCCACTTCGAAGAGACAGAAATGACTATGTAGTATTTAATGAGTTGGACACCCCTGTGCGTGAACAATACCTCGCAGTCGTGCAGTTATATTGTGCACTTTCGGTTGCATGACATTTGGCAAATAGCTATTTTGAATGATTCTCTTTCAGAACATAGCCTCTCTATGCTCATTCTCGCAAGCCATGGCCTTGATTCGCTGGTATTGATGTTCCCGTCCTCTTCTGCACTCAGAATCCCTTTAGAATAGCATTAATCACTTCCGTAAATTCAATACTTATGTGTATCAGCAGACAATGCGCAAAAACATATTACATTTGACATCATTCTCTCAAGTCGGAGCCCATTTTTGCTAGAATTTACTGGTTCTATACAAAATTTACGTCACTTTGTCAATCAGTTTACGTCATATATAGCAGATACTGACCATAAAAACGATGTTGACCTCGTGCCCAAAAGCTAGGGCCTTTGTTTTCCTGGACGGGTTTTCGAGTTTGATTTTGATACTTCGCATTGACTTTAACTTGGCAGTCATTTTCGCGAATGCAACAATTTGATGTATCAAAAGATAATAACGAGAATTCGACATCATTCTCTTACACACGGACCTTGTTTAGTGAACTAGCCCCGAAACTTCGCACTTGAATCACCTTCGGAATGACTAACATATTCGCAAATTGAGTATAGGAAGATATCCATAGCTACTGACTAGAAATGTTTCTTGTTTGCAGAATTTGATTTTAAAGAAAAGAAATTAATAAAATTAGCAACCTTCGGAAAGGCTTGGCCGAACATGTCAGATGAGATGATATTTCCTAAGAATGAAATAGTTAATCATTTATATAGAAGAAACAAACCATGTCTTGGTATTGACTTGCTGCGTGGAAAAGAGTGGCAAGGAATTTAGTTCGCAGATGATAACGAACGTAAATGCAGAAACTTAATTATTTTAATCGAATATCAAGACTGTAACAGGCTTCAATTTGAATAGTGAAAAAGTGTCATTATGCCTCTTGGACAGTTCGATAAAGCCTTAAATCCCATTCCGTAGTTTCACAGATCGAAGTGATAGACCTCATACTAAATTTATTTAAAAATAACTTTGAAGGAAATATAAATTTTCCATTTTGATCGGCAAATTAAGCGAGAAGGGAGACTGAAGAGCGCAGATTTTCGCGCTATGACTAAATCCTCGACATTTGTTTGGATTTCCGAATATCGAAATTTGTTTGGATTTCCGAATATTTGAAAGCCTTTTTGATTTGCAAAAAGTAACGACTGAAACGAATGTTTTGAAACACTACTTTGGCATACACGATATTTGTACCAAAACATTGCCAAAGCGATCATGGTGAGTTCGTCTGTCAATTCAGTATAGACGGCACGGCCGAGTCAAAATCGTCGGATTTTGAATGGGGAAAGTGAATATATATATATGGTATATATGGTATCAGAACTATTACGCAATCCGTACAATTGTGGGTTAAGTTGAAAACTACTTCCCTTGGCATAAAAACACTGGCAGATGGCGCTTTTTTTCTACAATTACCACTACCTCCGCTGATATGTCTTTCACTGTATTATTGCAACTGCCGCAGGTTTTGACTACAATGTAGTCATTTCTCACTTGTTCTTCTTGTTGTTGTTGTTGTTGTTCTTGTTCTTGTGACTTTTTGAAATGCGCATGCGCTAAGAGAGTGTGATCTCTGCCACACTTTTCTTTTCAACCTCCGATCTCACATGACAATACTGTCTTCAAGCGCGTTTGAATTCATTTGCAACTATATTCGATGGAATGAATTATTGCTTCGTTAATTATTATATATGAGAATAGTGTGAATAACGTCAAAGGACCTACGAAGTAGGGTAGGCGTTAGGACTCCGACACGCACTGTGCTCTTGGGCCCCCAGTTGAAATCCTGCCAATATTAAGATGGGCACGGCCCAAGTTAGAATCACCAGTGATTTTAATCAAAAATCCCCAGAAATTTTCATCAAAAGTAGGTCCACTCGAAAAATGCTGGCAACAGTCCCCTAATGCACCTTCATGCCCAGTGTGAATAACGTCACAGGACATAAGAAGTAGGGTAGGCATAGATGCACGCTGAACTCTTGGACCCCCAGTTGAAATCCTGCCTATATTAAGATGGGCACGGCTCAAGTTAGATTCCCCAGTGATTTTTATCAAAAATCACCAGAAATTTTCATCAAGAGTAGGTCAGCTCGAAACATGCTGGTAACAGTCCCCTGATGCCCTTTAATGCCAAAAATCAAGGTTCTAATATCAACGGTAACACTCAGATATAACATATCTCTCAGATATAACATATATATAAATATTAATATTCATGTCACTGTTCCATTGTTTCTGTAGTTGTATTCCTCTTAAAATTTTGTACTCTGCCTTTGACTGGTGTTTGTACAATAAAATCTTGAATCTTGAATGCTTATTTTGCCGACGAAAGGATTCAGATGGACTCACTCATTACCGGACAATTTCAAATGGTAGCCCACTTCGAAGAGACAGAAATGACTATGTAGTATTTAATGAGTTGGACACCCCTGTGCGCGAACAATACCTCGCAGTCGTGCAGTTATATTGTGCACTTTCGGTTGCATGACATTCGGCAAATAGCTATTTTGAATGATTCTCTTTCAGAACACAGCCTCTCTATCCTCATTCTCGCAAGCCAGGGCCTTGATTCGCTGGTATTGATATTCCCGTCCTCTTCCGCACTCATAATCCCTTTAGAATAGCATTAATCACTTACGTAAATTCAATACTTATGTGTATCAGCAGACAATGCGCAAAAACATATTGCATTTGACATCATTCTCTCAAGTCAGAGCCCAATTCTGCTAGAATTTACTGGTTCTATACACAATTTACGTTACTTTGTCAGTTTTACGAATGGAAGGACGTTATTTATTAGCACATGCTGACCATAAAAGCGATCTATTTGTCCTCGTTGTCAAAAGCTAGGGCCTTGATTTCCAGGAGAGAAGAATTCGACATCATTCTCTTACACACATACCTTGTTTAGTGAACTAGCCCTGACATTTTCTACTTAAATTACCTTCGAAAAGGCAAGGTAGAACTTGCCAGATGAGATGATATTTCCTAAGAATGAAATAGTTAATATCTTGGTATTGACTCGCTGCATGGAAAATAGTGTCAAGGTATTTAGTTTGCAGGTGACACGCAAATACAGAAACTTAATTAATTAGTCTAATTGAATATCAAGACTGTCACAGGCCTTAATTTAATAGTGAAAAGTGTCATTATGCCTCTTGGACAGTTTGATAAAGCCTTCACCCCCATTCCATAGTTTCACAGATCAGAGTGATAGACCTTATACTAAATTCATTGAAAATTAAGGAAATATAAACTTTCCATTATGCTCGGCAACGTAAGCGAGAAGGGAGACTGAAGAGCGTAGATTTTTGCGCTATGACTAAACCCTTGAAATTTATTTGGATTCCAAATATTTGAAAGCCTTTTTGATTTGCAAAAATCAACGGCTGAACTGAATGTTTTGAAATTTGGCATACACGATACTTATACCAAGATATTGCCAAACCGATAATTGTGACTTCGTCTGTCAATTCAGTATAGACGGCATGGACCAGTCAAAATCGTTGGATTTTGAACGGGGAAAGTGAATATATATATATATGGTATCAGACCTATTAGGCAATTCCTACAATTGTGAGTTAGAATCTGGAAATTACTTCCCTGGGCATGAAAACACTGGCAGATGTTTTTTCTACCATTACCACTACCTCCGCTGATATGCCTTTCACTGTATTATTGCCACTGCCGCAGGTTTTGACTACAATGTAGTCATTTCTCACTTGTTCTTCTATGAGAGGGATACAAAGACAAAGGAATCAACCACGCGACTACAAATGCAAGTAATTTAACAAATTTTTTAACAGTAAAATCTGGATGACTGAAATAGACCGACGAACTTGTATATAGACAATATCCTCCGCGCGATTCGTTTTAATAATACCGGTATCTCTCTTAGCTCTCATTTTGTTATTTATTTTAAAAATAGCTGTGAAGATATCAACTATAAGAAATGTACTATACAAATATAAGGTGCAATAGAAATAATAGCATTGTGTTGATGGGCCGCGAAATCCGTATGGGAATCGGACCTTAATCTGCATATTACTGTATGAAGGATTGGATGAATTTGAACAGATATTTTGGGGTATAGACGTGACGGACACAAATATTTTGGATAAAATTAAACTTATTGGGTCCTTTTGGTCTATATATTTTGGGAACGTCACGTTTATATCCAATCCTTTTCATTTATGAAATGAATGAGTTCACCTTTGCTCATTGTCCTAAACGTTTTCCTGAATCAGATCACCAGATAAAATATTTCATGTGTTATATAAACTCTTTTCTTGATAATTAACGTAACGCTACTATAAGGTGGATTTTGTATGGAGAGATATTTCTGCATATTTTGTACATACCACGACACATTGGAACATCCTGAAAATTAAGCTCTAACAAATATCCTAAGTTATCGAAAATCGAACATTCCAATTTAGGAGCGTACACAACTAATAATGAACGCGTTTATATTCAGCACTTGACGAAGCAAATGCAGTTATCTTGCATGCGTTACGTTGTATTCAAGGGGATTTGAAAGTCTCTGGATGTTTTAGATGAAAAGAAGACGATGTTAACACATGGTTAAGATACGGTACTTTTTTTTTTTTTTTGACTCATTCACGCGATATTCAAGATACGGCCATTCTTTCAACTTTAAGTCAAAGACATCTCTCAGTTAATCAATAACTCATAAATGAAAACACTTGAATTAAGAGACGGGCAATTTCTACTCTTTTATCTTCTTTATATTTCGGCGGGAATTCACCCAGGCATGATAGCATCTAAAATATCGGATTTTCAGCTTGGTTGATAGACTGAGCTCACTTTACAGTTCAGTGTTATAAGGCGCACATGATTTCATATTTCACTGCTACATGTATATATGTATTTAAAATCTGCGCGTTTTTGAATAAAAGATTTGCGCAAGTATTTTAAAATCTCGCAAGCATTTCAAAATCGAGCAAGGAACAAATTTAAAATCGCGCAAGCAAATTTTCATTCATTATTTCTTTTAGCATAGAACCATTTTAGTTATGTTACTAAATTTTTGAGTATTTCGTTCACACTGTCACGTGTTCAAACTCAGGATAGGTAACTTTAGGTTAAAATTCTCTCATAAAACCTGTGATAAGCTGACACTCCAGCAGAACGGACAAGCATCCAATGGACTCAACTTTTGTTTTGTTTATAATTGTTGAAAACGGTAAAAGTATGGTGTATTCATAAATGAAAAGTTCAATTGATTAATACGTCTGCAGCTACCCAGGACTAATTTATTTAATAAGTGATTTCAGTCCTCCATCTGTCAGGCGATACAAAGAATTATTCAAATTATTCCGAAAACCAATTGCATATCTCCAGGGCATCCGTAGGTACTGATTTGTTGTCTTAGATCCAGTTTTCCGCAAGTGTGGTTTTTACTTAGCAAGAAAATGGTGTACTAATCACCAGGAAAGTTGTGAACAACATAACAATAAAATAATGATGAATGATATCGTAATGAAAATTAAACAATGAAATAATGCGATAATAATATGTACTAAAATAAAGAACGAAGTGAAGAAAAAATAGTAAAACGATGACAAATTATACTTACCTTAATTAAATTGAAAAGTTATTGATTAACACAAGGCAAGATACAGAAAATACAAATACATGAGTTTGACAAGAATCCAGATAACAGTTTTAGTGGGACTCTCATAGACTGCCGTCACAGAAATTGCAAAAATCGGCAAAAGTTGACAGAAATGATCCTGTAGAATTTGCAATAAATTGAAAATGCATGTCTGAGCTTTGCGGAACGTAAATCAGAGAAGAAAACTGGTTTGCACTATTTTAAAATCGCGAGATTTCACTATTATACCCTCCATCCTTCATGTTCATACTGCAATATATACTCACTTCCGAACTTGCTATTCTAGACACCGTCAAACTTCAATAGGATATAATATCCCTTTCAGATTTCACTAGTTTAGACACATTCAGATTTCATATGATATCCATTTTAGATTTCCCTATTATACACTCCCTTCATTCTCGCCTACATGCCCACCCCGGATTTCACTATTATAAACACCCTTTACATGGTATAATATCCATTTTAGATTCCACTATTATTTAAACCCTTCCAACTTCACTACGATATAATATTCATTTTGGATTTCTCTATTATAGACACCTTCAAACTTCACTACGGAATAATATCCATTTCGGATTTCACTATTATTCTTTTAAACTTCGTTATTGTTTATTCATCAATATTATATAAATTTGAAATTCTGTCGTATTGAGGATGAGAGTGATGATGTCACGCGAAGGTGACGTCACTTCCGGTAAGAGATCGCGTCCGGGTCAGGTCAAATGTCCTTTCCGGTTACGTGACTTCCGGGGATAACGTCATGGAATAGTGGGAAAAGGGAACTTGGTTGGACGCTTTAGGGCAGAGATGGGCCATCTTTGGTCCAGAAGGGCCGCGGGAGGTGTCCTATTGAAGCGTTCGTAAGGTGGAGTCCGACTAGATTAGTGTGTCGTGGAATTGCCGAAAATCTGCGCATGCGCAGTCAGGGAATCGTAGAGAAAGGGAATTTGAATGGACGTTTTGGGCAAGAAGTTGACCATCCATGTATGGTCCAGATTGGCCGTGTGAGGTGTCATATTGAAGACGTTCGTGGAGCAAACGTCTTTATTGTTTATTCAACAGTAGTATATACGCGATAACCGCGAGATTCCATCGAACTGTCCACTAATTAAGAAGAACATGATCCCTTTGACATTCACACAGGATATCATGTGGCGTGTCGTGGAATTGCCGAAAATCTGCGCATGCGCAGTCAGGGAATCGTAGAGAAAGGGAATTTGAATGGACGTTTTGGGCAAGAAGTTGACCATCCATGCATGGTCCAGATGGGCCGTGTGAGATGTCATATTGAAGCGTTCGTGGGACAGATTCCGATTGGACCTTTAAACTTCGTTATTGTTTATTCATCAGTAGTATATAAAGATGAAATTATGTCGTATTGAGATTGAGGGTTATGACGTCACGCGGAAGTGAAGTCACTTCCGGTGCGAGGTCACATCCGGGACAAATGTCAAAGGCACTTTCCGGTTACGTGACTTCCTGGGATGACGTCATGGAATAGTGGGAAAAGGGCACTTGATTGGACGCTTTGGGGCAAGATGGGCCATCCTTGGTCAGATGGGCCGTGTGATGTGGGAAATTGAATGGAAGTTCTGGACTAGAAGTTGACAACACATGATCCGAATGGGTCGTCATATTAAAGCGCTCGTGTGGTAGAGTCTGATCGGGGTGGTTTGTAGTGGAATTACCCTCAATCTGTGCATGCGCGTCGGGCAGTAGTATAGGAAGATGGCATTTGACTGCACGTTTTGGGGTCGAGATGGTCCATCATTGGCCCGAATGGGTCGTATGGAATGTTATTGAAGCGCTCGTAGGGGATAGTCCGACTGACGAGGTGTGAGGGGAACTGCCATTTCTTCACGATTTGTGGACAGAAAACCCCCACATCTGTTCACAGTAACGAGGCTTTCACTTCAATTTCAAAAACTTCGGAACTGCTGTCAATCTGCGCATGCGCTGTCAGGGAATAGTGGGAAATGGGCACTTGGGTGGCGTTTTTGGGGAGAGATGGGCTATCCGTTGTCCTGATGGGGCCGTGTGAGATGTCATATAGAAGAGCTCGTGGGAGAGAGTCCGACTAGGCTGGTGTATCGTGGAACTGCCGTCAGGAGTATCCCATTTTGGGCCAGAGATGGACCATCCTTGGTTCAAAATGGGTCGTGTGATGGGTCATATTGAAGCGCGCGTTGGGTAGAGATGGACTATTTGTGGTCCAGAT
>JAVTVY010008546.1:0-46579 GCA_036873755.1 Hanleya hanleyi
ATCAAGGTTCTAATGTCAATGGTTCTCCTTATTTTGCCGACGAAAGGATTCGGATGGACTGACTGACTGACTGACTGACTGACTCACTCACTCATACCGGACAATTCGCAAATGGTAGCCTACTTCGTACGAACATAAAATTCGGGAAACCGTCCATCAAAATAGACGAAAAATGGCTTCCGGAAAGATTGTCACTGTGACGTCATCCTGGCGGTCATTTTGGATTTTTTTAGATTTTCTTGTAGAGCTTTACCTAAACATACAGGATGTAGTTCCAGCGCTGTAGCTCACTGGGGTAACGAAAATGAATAGGGTGGCCGAAATAAGCCTATGTAGGTTAGTATTAACGTAGATATTTGAATTGAGGCTCCCCGTTTTGAATCACATCTAGGTGTATAATCTTGGCTGTATCTAATATCTAGATATAAGCGAATCTTATTAAGAGCAACCTTTCGTGGGTCAATAACTGTTGTTTATGTCATACATGGCAATGGCTATGATAAATACCACGCAGAACACTTAAATATGTTTACGACGTTGATATACATGGGCAGTGTGACTAACGTCACAGGACCTACGAAGTAGGGCAGGCATTAGGACTCCAACGCGAACTGAACTCTTGGAAATCTCCACCCCCAGTTGAAATCCTGGCTATATTAAGATGGGCACTGCCCAAGTCAGAATCACCAATGATTTTCATCAAAAATCACCAGAAATTTTCTTCAAAAGTAGGTCAGCTCAGAACTTGTTGGTACGAGTCCCCTAATGCACCTTCGTGCCAAAAATCAAGGTTGTAATGTCAACGGTTCTCCTTATTTTGCCGACGAAAGGATTCGGATGGACTGACTGACTGACTCACTCATTACCGGACAATTTGCAATCTGTAGCCTACTTCGTAGGAACATGTATAAGTTTAGAACATTTATGATTAATGCTTCTCGAACACTTGCCGGTCATGGAAACGTGTGTACTACAGTTTCATCACAGTCTTACGTCGAAATAAGCTGACACCAATATAGAATCCAACACTTAAATTCCCATTTTAAAAGGAGGAATCACAGTCATTCAGATGTAGATCTCACATGCAATTTCGGAGTTGCTTTACGGTGATCGTTTTTCCGTAGGCTGTTCATTTTCACCACCATCGCGAACACCATGGTCTATTTTACAAGGACCATGGTCAACCATGTCAAGCTCACATAATAATGGCCTGGAGTGTGTACCACATCATTACATATTCATAAGATGAGCCGACCTTCTTTAAACCGCCAAATCTGATGTGGTTTTGTGACGTCCGCGCTTCACTATAATGTAGGACAAATAGTACCTCGAGCTGCACTGCTAGGAATTCATATTGCGATCCATGTTGAAAGCACAGTATCACACCGAAACTCCGAACAGCGCATGTCAGCTGTATGCCTTCCGTTACCATGGACATCAGCTTGAGACGAACAACCAGGAGAAACACCCAAATTAGAAGATATCCATCGGGGGTAGAATCAAGGGAATATCCATTTCATTTGGATATATATTTTATCTCCTGATAAGGGACAATACAATGAGAGCCATGTGAGCGGAAACACATCCTATAGCCTGTGGTGTGCCTCACGTGAGGCGGATCACGGTTCACACCGGAGAGGTGCAAAATCCTTACATCATTAATGCGCGTGGTACTATGACTTCGACGGAATAGGCCGAGCAGTCGCGAATGATCCGCGCTTCTGATTTACTGAGATTGATGCATACTGGCAGTCTGGCGCCAGCGCAAGACCCCTCGACCTCAGGTTTGAAAAGCGCAAAGCGAACCACTTGATTGACTGATAGAGTATGCGACATCATCAATGGATTGGTATGTTCGGCAAAGCCGTTTACCAGGGTTCCCGAAGGTAACAGAAGAACGAGGGTTCTAATGGGACACGAACCCACCCAGGGCCTTGTAGCCAAGGTGATGTTGACGTGGGTATCACAGTATATTGCCAAATAAGGACCATCTAATAGACCCCTTGAATATGTGTTCAGACACACACCAACATTCACCGATCTAGTATAAAAGGTATACCAAAGACCTAGCATATATCTTTTTGATCAGCTTTTACATTCCTGATCAACAAAAAAGAGTTATTTAATGACTGTTTATCAAAGTGTTTTGAACTAATTGACATTTCAATAATAAAATACCATTGAAGACACGTTCTAACAATTCTTGTTTCGGTTCTATTTTATTCCTGCGTAATTTAACAACTTTAAATTTTAAACCTTTAAATCAAATTTTAAAATTGTCTTAATCTCACAAGAAAATAAAAGAAAACAAAACTAACTGGCTATACACATACAGGCAATGCGTGAATGATATGTGTGTGGTGGGGGGGGGGGGAGGGGGGAGGGGGCGAACCGTGCATATCACGCACGGGAATCACATGTACCATATATGTGATATCCTTCATATGTAAATCATATGTAACAGATATTCGATGTATTACATTTTTTTACCAGGGGGAGGGGGGTCGGGAGGATCAAGTTTCGAAGCGCTAATGTACCTTCCAAACGGTGATTCCGTCAAAGCGGAATTTATGTGTTTACAGAAAAATACCAAAGTTTTAAACTGTAAACGATCACAGTCAACTCTGACGTGAAATAGCGTCGAAGGACGTTCGGAATTGGGCTTTCGTCAGTTTATGGCTTTTTCATATGAAACAAATTTTTTTTAAATTTCATTTCATGCATATTCTAACTTGATGTTCTTTTGTGGACGACGGATGAATACTGGTGGTCAGATCCGAGCCTAAATTGAATCGAAATAAAATATATTTTAGATATATTGAATAATCAAAGCAAAAATGTACCGGTACACGAAAACGCCCAACACAGAGGAAAGTCCAGCTCCATACGGTCAAGCTGTTAGAGTAAAAATGTTATAAAACTTGAATATTTTTCAATACGAAACACATCTGGGGTTTTTTTTCGTTCATAAATTTGACAACCATAGGAGATGTTCTATGTAAAGTTCAATTGATTTTCGGCCGTTCATTGCGCTGAACCACTTAACAAATGCTTGTCTTCCAAATTCCTTGATATTATATTGTTTCTGTAATTCGCAGAATCACCCGCCGACGATACTAATAAAATTTACCATTCCGTAAAATATTTAGTTGCTTATTCACTAGCGCAAAATTGTGATATATGACTGCTGCCAAACAGAGGTCCATGATTAGTCCAAGAACCAGTAGGGAACCTATATAGTGGACTTAACGAGTTTATCTCTATGTCCAATAAAACAACGATTCTCAGTGGAGTATTGAGAAATATTTACTGGTACTAATATCAAATGGATGACAAATGCTTAACACGTACATAATGTCTTTCGGGAGATTACGGTACGAGTAGCAGAGTTCAAAACGACAACATTCCAGGAATTGGTAAATTCCTTATAACAAGTGTTTTTGATATATAGTACTTTTCGATTGTCAGAGAAAAATAGACTTCCCTGCGAATTGTCAACATTCATATTCTTGTAGATCTATAATAAGCAACAGTTGTAATAAAGATTGATTATCCTAAAGCAATGCAATAACATTTTATATTGTTGTGGACAATGGTATATGTGGGAACGACCAGGAAGAAGTACTATATAGTATATTATATCCCGCCCAAACTATTCGTCCGTCCTTGAGCTTGTAAAACAACAGCCGGCTCGAGATAAATGTTTTAACACTGATTTTCTCGCAGATAAAGATCAGTAAGGCCGCATAATGTCATCACAGTTTTGTTTATTTTAGAATTAATACTGTGATTTGTTTTGAGTCCGGATAGTTTGAGTGGCTTATCAATCTTATATTGTGGCGCCAAACTATGCGACGTTGATGAAGTCTCTGAAACGCGTTTCATTTCAATCATCAATGATAATAAAAACACACTTGCGACGTCACTCTATTGTCCCGACGCTCCATTATTTTTAAGGAATGTTGAGTTACTCGAACATTGCTCTCTGTGGAATGAAGAGTTGAGCTAGCTAGAGCCTATACCTGTTTCAAGAGAAACACACGCGATAGACTATCCAGTACATTTATTAATGTTGTGATGACGCATATATATGGCATAAGATTACTAATCTGTGAGGGAATTATTGTAACATGAGCGAGTCCTAAGACTCTTGTTCCTCTATGATAATATGCTTGTAAAACGTTTATATACACGCCAGATAAACGTGCCACTTTAGTGATGGGATGAATGATTTGCATATTGCCAGCTGGTGTTGCGAGTTCAAACGGGAGTTGTCTCCCATGCCGTCTATGAGTTTACCCGTATCTTCCACTGTGTTCTACTAAAAGGGCTGAACTCTGATGACGTTTTGTACCACTTCTATCATGTGATGCAATGTACATCCATGACAATTCAATGACAGGCCTAGGATGACATCATAATACAGTTAAATTACCCCATCACCTCCCTCATCTAACACAACATCAATTTAATTGCCCACACGAGATCCATGGACTGGCACAGCCGGAAAAGCAGACCTCAGTTTGGTGGATCGGGTTACATATAGGACTTTTGTTTGCACAATAATAAAGTCATATTGCTACATCAAAGAAAGAGAGCAAAGCAAGTGGTGCAATCTTTCAACATTTAATAGTGACCTTAGCCGAAATAATAAGACATGGTACCCGCAGACGTTCATAGAAATAAAAAAAAACAATGTGATACTAGATAAACAGCAATGTCTGTGATATTGTTGATGTCAGAAAGAATTAACTCGAAATAATTCACAATTACACAAAGACTAAAATAGTTCTACAGTTACTCATTTTGAGCTCAAGGTAAAGTAGTCCATAGGATAATCCGTCACAGTAATCAAGAATCCAATTTGCGACAAAACATACAGTTCACGACACAGATTATTAACCCAATATGCGGTACATTCAGTTCGCGACACAGCGACAAGTAATTCAATATGCAACACAGCAATCAGTTCACGACAAAGTGAGTAGTAATCCAATATGCGACACATTCAGTTCAAGACAAAGAAAATAGTATTCCAATATGCAATACAACATTCAGTTCGCGACACAGGAAATAGTAATCCAGTGAGCGACACAGTAAATAGTTATCAAATACGAGACATACACACTCAGTTCGCGACACCGCAAGTATTAATCCAGTAGGCGACACACAGAAATGAGTCCGCGACAGTGCATAGTAATCCACTATACGAAACAGCAATCAGTTCGCCACACAAGAAATAGTTATCCAAATGCGACACGATCAGTTCGCGACACCGTGATCAGCTTGCGACAGAGTAATCAGTTTGCGATACAGGGAAATCAGTAATTCAATCTACGACAGTATGTATCTAATCCGGGACACACAGTAATCAGTTTGCGACAGAGTAATCAGTAGTCAGTTTGCGACAGACTAATCAGTAGTCTGTTTGCGACAGAGTAATCAGTCATACGTTTGCGCAGCATGGCAATCAGTAATTCAATCTGCGACACACACTAACCATTATAAGTCTGCCACAGTTATCAAATAATCAAACTGCGACAGCCACGACGGAAGTCAGAAATCACGAGTGTGGATGACAGTATTCAGACTGGCAGTTAATAGTATGATTGTGTGTGTAAAGTAAATCATTTACCTGGAGTCCGTTGATAAACTTGTGCAACCTCGTGTTATTGTTTTGACCACGGGGTCGCTTTACCTCATCCCGGTAAAAATATTTTTTAAAACACATTCGACCGGTTTACAACGCTTAACTCACAAATATTTATCACTAAATAATTTCCCTTCATTGTCAGGCCAAATCTAACAACATCCCTTACATTCTTCACAAGTTTTAGCGCATTATCGTCTCTGCCTCATACCCAACGGAAACTGGATCAGTTGTGGTTTCGTTGAAGCAAATGAAATGAAAGTAAAGTTGTTGATACTGTAATAGACGAAAAACGAAGCGGATCTTGTTAAATTTGGACTGACAATGGAGGGAAATTATTCATTTATAAATATATGCGAGTTAAGTGTTGTACAACGGAAGAATATATTTAAAAAATAATTTATACTGGCATGAGGTAGCGTGACCCCGTGGTTGCTCCCACTTTGCCTTTTTTGTATGGGAGAGAACTCTGATCATAACCAGACAATCTCTCAGAAATTATCCGTGGTCTTGCCTTAACAAGACCCGAGATTTCCATCCGTACATGTTCACGATAAAGGTATTCTTCACTAGCGGCCAGTTATCAGTAGTCGACAGTGGAAGCGGTCGACAGAAAAAAAGATATATGGATTCGATATCGTTTCATGCCAGAAATTTTCGTATTGATTTTTATGGTTTATGGAGCAAAAAAACAAACGAGTCAAAGGATAGACCCCGAAGTATTCTTTGCAAACAGAGTTGTTCCCCTTAGACTGTCGTGTGGACATCCCAAAAGGGGTCGACCCATTAAAACAATTTACATTGACGGCTATGTTAAAATATGTTAACGTAATTGCATCTCCTCGATACATTAATTAAATCCAGACTTCCATATTTCGGCAAGAAGTATTTTAATTCAAGTGCTACAACCGGACAGACTTGTTGACGGGTGTCGCTTATCGAAATTTTGAGTTACGCGCTCGTACAAATGACGTCTTAATTTTGGGGTTTTTCTCCGCTTTCAGAAAGCGGTGCACAGGCACCCAAATAGTCCCTCTTGGCAACACCTTATTAGGCCTTGAGTTAAAATCAAACTCACAGCGAAACCAAAACACATATCATACTCCAATCGCCTACCATATGCATTGGCCTTCAATTATTCCTCGCAACAGAGACTGGGAAAAATATTGAAAACAATTCACTTCTCTGGCAGAGGTTAACGGATCGGGACTATTTTTTTAGTGGTCTGCGTCCAAAATGATCTTACTACTTATTTAGTAACTTGACCTGGTAATATCCATAAAAGTCTATTCCCAATAGTTCTCCGCAACTAATAACATATGTCATAAAGTCTGGTTTCTGCCTGCAAACATATCAAATATTGATGTGACCGTATGCACCATTTTTCTAAGTCACAGCTGGAGGAGGAGATGTCATAGAATCAACATTATCATGTCGACGACCGGGGTGTCGGGGAAGATTGGGGTACAACGGGACATGATGCACATGAGTCAAGCCATGTAACCCCTATGATAAGTACAGGAATCACATTACATTATTATCAGCAGAAAGTTACCATCCCCATACAACATATTGATAAGCAAAATCTATCAGTAATAACAGAGCAGCGAAGGATTTGTCAATCAACATTAGTCAAAACGGTAGACTTTTACGGTGATTCCGCCACGGACATTTCTATATAAATCTGCAGCATTTCAGAGGATATTATACTTTTAAAACTGACAGCAGTGACTAAGCTATAAGCCGTAGAAAGTCTGTTTAGACAGAAAACATTTTCAATAACGAGCGCTTCGAAGTTTTAATGTACCTTCCAAACGGTGATTCCGTGAAAGGGAATTCATGCGTTTACAGAAAAATACCAAAGTTTTAAACTGTAAACGATCACGTAAAATAGCGTCGAAAGACGTTCGGAATTGGGCTGTCGTCAGGGCTTTTTTCAGGAGGGGTGGGGGGATTTGGCTTAATGTCACACTCAAGGTTGATTCACTCATATAGTGGCAGTCAGTTTGGTTGATGGAGGAAGCCGGAGTATCCGGAGAGAATCACCGCCAGCCGGCAAGTAACTGACAAACTTCCAAACAAGGCCAGCCGGGCTCAATCCCGTGCCGATTCAGCGGCGTGAGGCTGGAGTTCATCATCGAAGCACCTCAGACCACTCGGTCACCGAGGGTTCCGCAGTATTGCAAAATGACCTGCGTAAGAAAATTCTTATCTCACCTGGTAGCATTTGCTAGATCCTGTGCAAAATATGACGATTTCAATCAACGTTAAAGGACATTATTGCAGAACCTTGTCAAACAAGGCTATACCATGAAACGCCTCCATTCAATGTTTCTCAAATGATGTGATAAATATCGTACACTGATGACAACATATACGATCGTAGCGTACAGGATTTATCGCGCTACGTTTCATAAATCGTGACTAATCCCGCATAACCAGGGGCTAGGGGTCGTTTTCAACCGAACAGTCGCAATCAATGCGTGACTGAGGGGAATCATTCCCTCGAAAACGACCTGGATATTCAGAATACTGGTCAGTGAGGAAGATTTCATGAAAAAACATCATGGTATTATGCTGTCATGGTCGACAACTGTTGACCGCTTCTCTCTTGCATGAAACTATTTTTTTTTTAAATTTCATTTCATGCATATTCTAAGTTGATGTTCATTTGTGGACGGCAGCTGAATACTGAATGTCGGATATGAGCCTAAACTGAATCGAAATAAAATATATTTTAGATATATTGAATAATCCATGCAAAAATGTACCGGTACACGAAAACCTCCAAAACAGAGGAAAGTCCAGCTCCATACGGCCAAGCTGTTAGAGTAGAAATGTTATAAAACTTGAATATTTTTCAATACGAAACACAGCTAATGTTTTGTTTTGTTTTGTTTTCGTTCGCAACTTTGACAACCATATAGGAGATATTCTTTGTAAAGTTTAACTGATTTTCATCCGTTCATTGCGATGAACCACTTAACAAATGCTTGTCTTCCAAATTCCTTGATATCATATTGTTTCTGTAATTCCCAGAATTACCCGTCGACGATACCAAAAAAATTTACCATTCCGTAAAAGATTTAATTGCTTATTCACTAGCGCAAAATTGTGATATATGACTGCTGCCAAACAGATGTACATGATTAGTCCAAAAACCAGTAGGGAACATATATGGTGGACTTAATGATTTTATTCCTCTGTCCAATAAAACAACGATTCTCAGTGGGGGCCAGAGAAATATTTGCCGGTACAAATTTGAAATGGATGAATAAATGCTCCACACGTAAATACTGTCTTTCGGGAGGTCAGGGTTGGAGCAGCAGAGTTCAAAACAACAACACTTCGGGAATTGGTAAATTGCATATAACGAGTATTTTGATAAATAGTACTTTTCGATTTTCAGAGAAAAATAGACTTTCCTACGAATTGTCAACAGTCATATTCTTGTAGATCTATAATAAGCAACAATAAAGATTGTAATAAAGATTTATTATCCTGAAGCAATACAATAACATTTTATATTGTTGTGGACACTGGTATATGTGGGAAAGACCAGGAAGAAGTACCATATAGTATATTATATCCCGTCCTAAATATTCGTCGGTCCTGGGGCTTGTAAAACAACGGCGGTCTCGAGATAAATGTTTTAACACTGATTTTCTCACAGATAAAGATCAGTAAGACCGTATAACGTCATCACAGTTGTGTTCATTTCAGAATGCTGTGATTTGTTTTGTCTCCGGATAATTCGAGTGGCTTATCAATCTTATATTGTGGCGCCAAACTATGCGACGTTGAAGTCTCTGACACGCGTTTCATTTCAATCATCATGGATAATTAAAACACACTTGTGACGTCACTGTATGGTCCCTACGCTCCATTATTTTTAAGGGATGTTGAGTTACATTACTATCCAGAACATTTATTAATGTTGTGATAACGCATATACATGACAAGATTACTAAACTATGTGGAAATTATTGTAATATGAGCGAGTCCTATGATTCTTGTTCCTCTATGATAATATGTTTGTAATACGTTTATACACACGGTAGATGAACAGGCCACTCTAGTGATGGGATGAGTGATTTGCATATATCGCCAGCTGGAGTTGCGAGTTCAAACGGGAGTTGTCACCCATGCCGTATATGAGTTTAACCGTATCTTCCACTGTGTTCTACTGAAGGGGCTGAAAACTAATGACGTTTTGTACCACTTCTATCCTGTGATACAATAACATCCATAACAATGTAATGACATGCTGACATCATAATTCAGTTAAATTACCCAATCACCTCTCTCATCTAACACGAAATCAATTTAATTGCCCAGAGGAGATCCATGGAATGGCACAGCCGGACGAGCAGACTTAATTTAGTAGGTCGGGTTACATATATATGACTTCTGTAGCCACGATAGTAAAGTCATATTGCTACACGAATGAATGAGAGTAGAGTAGTGGATCATTTCAAAATTTAATAGTCACCTTCACCGAAATAATAAGGCATGGCACACCCACACATTCATGGAAATAAAAAAATATGGTACACAGAGATGAAATACTTCTACAGTTACTCCATCTGATTCGAGTTCAACGTAAAGTAGTCCAAGCGTACTCTGTCACAGTTATCAGTACTCCAATCTGCGACAAACAACGTAATCAGTTCGCGACACAGAGTAATCAATTAGCAACGCAGTGAATAGTCATCCAACCTGCGACAAAACATTCAGTTCACGACACAGATTAGCAACCCAATATGCGACACATTCATTTCGCGACAAAGTGACTAGTAATCCGATATGCAACACAACAATCAGTTCAATACAAAGTGAGTAGCAACCCAATAATCGACACATTGAGTTCGCGACACAGTGAATAGTAATCCAATATGAGACTACAATCAGTTCGTGACAAAGTAAGTAGTAAGCAAATATGCGACACAACATTCAGTTCGCGACACTGGAAATAGTTATCAAATACGAGACACACACAGTCAGTTCGCGGCACCGCGAGTAGTAATCCAATATGCGACACACAGAAAGCAGTTCGCGACAATAAAAAGTAATCCAGTATACGAAACAGCAATCAGTTCGCAACAAGAAATAGTTATCCAAATGCGACCCGATCGGTTTGCGACACCGTGATCAGCTTGCGACACCGTGATCAGCATGCGACAGAATAATCAGTTTGCGACACAAGGCAATCAGTAATTCAATCTGAGACAGTATGTATCTAATCTGGGGCACATAGTAATCAGCTTGCGACAGAGTATTCAGTAGTCAGTTTGCGACAGACTAATCAGTAGTCAGTTTGCGACAGAGTAATCAGTAATAAATTTGCGACGCATGGCAATCAGTAATTCAATCTGCGACACACAGTAATCATTATGTCTACCACAGTAATCAGATAACCAAACTGCGACAGCCACGACGGAAGTCAGAAATCACGAGTGTGGATGACAGTCTTCAGTAATACAGGCTGACACAGTTAGCTGGTTAGTAGTATGATGGTGTGCGTAAAGTAAATCATTTACCTGGAGTCCGGTGATAAACTTGTACAACCTCGTGTTATTGTTTCCGACAGAGTAGATCCAATGTCATGAATATCCACATTCACAGATCCCAGATGTGGCAAGTAACACAGCTTATAAAATCCATCTGTATAACACCGATATAAACAAAAACAAAACTCCTCACTTGGTGACAGAATTCACTTCAGTCTCTCTCTCTGGAAAAAACCCCACCGCACATCAATCAGCACTGCTGATTTACCAAAAACTGCCCGATCAACGCTGTGATTGATTTTTTATTACGGTTTTTACAACAGCGTGAATAAGAAAGGATTTCGAATCTTCATTCCATCGCAATGAAGACATTTTTCGGCAGTATGCTACACTTGTTCATTACAACGGTTCCTAGTCGAGCGTGGTCTTTGAGCAGAAGCCGTTGTCTTTTGTTGTCAAATGTTTGGTCCAACCCAAGTGATTCCACCGTATTCGTTCATGGAGTTGACCAGACAATGAAACAATTAAATCAGCCAGCACGGCATGTAGTGCGACGTCAAATTTAACTCAGCTGCCTTTTCAAAGAATGATCATATGACCGTATGATTGTTGTGTGTCGAGCCGCAATCAGAAAGCAAATTTACTCGGATTTTAGTGCTGTTAATTGTTGCGTTTTTTTTGTATTCTGTTGTCTGTTGAAACACATTGCAGTGTAGAACGGAACAATGCTGGACAAAGTCTTTGCTGCCTTGAAATTAACATTCGACGATGTGTCTAAAAGTAAACGCCTAACATTGAAAGCCCCACGCTCAAATGCGAACCGTAATATTTTGCGGCAACGATTTGGTGTAAGACTCACGAAATATAATTGACAAAGGATCTGCTGCAAGTTGTATTGTCAGCCTTTTGTCCAGGATATTAGCTATTCAATGGGAGGTCTTACATCAAAGCCTTGCCTATTTTGCAAATGTTTTATGTTACATGTACATGCAGTGCAGCAGACAAAAAAAATCGGTATTTCGTCTTTCTAAGCCAAAATCACCAGTCATATAATAATGTTCCGTTTTTTATTAACGAATTAGTATAGCGACAGTAGTGATCATGGAAAATGGCAAAAAGGATAATTCTTTACAGTTGTAACCAATATTTTTTTTTATCCCGAAAAATAAAAACAATTTATCATTATCACTACACAGCATATACCGGCTTGCTGAAACCAATGCACGATGGCTTAACTATACTATGAAATTGATTTGTGTTTACTAAATGTCATGGAATGAGTGCAACTTTACAATATTACCTCTCTCTTCCAATTGATAAAGCATATTATATATGCCCTTGGTCTATTCAATATGGAATGAGCTATTCTCCTTATTACATGATCAATATACAAGAAATCTCCTCTATTTATAGACAAGGATGAGCCGAGATGCAGTGCATATAACCACACATTGCATTTAAATGATTTTAGAAACGAAAGGGCTGATCGAACAGATGTTCATTGCAATTTTTCGCTTGACGACAAGGCCAAGCAAGGAAATGAAATCTAAAATACAACGCTTTTCTGTCCCGATCGCTATATAACACCACACCAATTGTAGTCTCCATACGATAAGCACGGTCTGTCTAAACGTTTCACGTAACATGCAGACTCACACGCCCATAACGGGAAGCATTTAATTGCAAGGTTGTTGTGTTTTACTATCCACAATCTTGTGAATCAAAGGTACTTTCCAAGGTTAGCTATCAGTTCCGCTGTGTGCATTTCATCACTGTAATGGACAAGAGCAGAATACTGCCGAACAAATTCTTTATTGCGATGGAATGAACATTCGAAATCCTTTCTTATTCTGAAAGTAATATGCTAATGTTGAAAGTTCACGCTGTTGTAAAAACCGTAATGTGTCGAGAGGTGTGATCTATCGATCTTTAACCACAAACAGTTCGAGTAACTGTCATGTGTACAATGTCCTGCATGTAAGACCAAGCACACCAGGCAGATTCAGGGAGTGTAACTCAGAGTTCATCTTAAATGACACATTATCGTGACATCATCGTCACGACAAATTCACGCCTTGCAGCACATGTACTGCCCTTCGGGGCCGCAGATCTATTATTTTTAAGGAATGGAGAGTTACTCGGAAATTTCCCTCTACATAATACCTATTACGTATATCTCCGTGTCAGTATGTCTTTGCGCCACAACTCGGAACCAGGAAATAAAATTGAAGACGTTTCTCATATCACATCAAATATCCAAGCAGCTACCTGATGAAAATCTAAAATAAGAAAACTATATAGTATTATGAATCAAAAAACCTGACATTTGAAAGAGTGGAGCTGTGGGCAATTCAGCATCATACACTGCCAAAAATACTCTACTTATTTAAGATAATGCCCTAAAGTTTTCTTGAAATAAGATAATTTTACTCAAAATAATTTAAATTTTAAGAATTTTTTAAAGATTTTTTTCTTGTTTAAGTAAAATTTGGAGTGGGGTAAGAATATATTACCTTAACAAGAACAAATTAGGAGTTTTTCTTTAAAAAATCCTGTTTTAAGAAAAATTCTTACTTTTTTCTTGTTTAAGTAACATATACTTACCCCACTCCAAATTTTACTTAAACAAGAAAAAAAATCTAAAAATTTTCTTAAAATTTAACTTATTTTGAGTAAAATTATCTTATTTCAAGAAAATTTTAGGATATTATCTTAAATAAGTAGGGTATTTTTATTGCCGCAAGTATTAAATCAGCGAAGTGGTTAACAACAAGGTAGTATCATATTCCTGTCAGGTAGTTTCTGAAATGTAGCATGATGCACTTGCTAAGAAGTTTCTAAAACGAGTGAATCGGTCAACAAAAAGGTAGCATGCTGATAAGAAATTTCTTGAAAGAGAGAAGCATGAAAGGGAGGTAGCATGATATTCCTACTGAGCTTTATCTTGAAAGATTGAAGCGATCAGGGCCAAGTTAGCATAATTTTTCCTGTTAAGTAGTGCTTTTTTGAAAGAATGAAGCGCTCAACAAAATGATTCCTGCTAATTAGTAAGTTTTCTTGAAGAATGGAAGCGGTTAACAGCAAGTTAGTATGACGAACTTGCTTAGCAGTTTCTTGAAAGAGAGAAGCGGTCAACAGGTCATCTTCATTTTATCAAGCCAATTTCTACGTTCCCACTTCGAACTTCAGATCCGGATGTCGGATCTGACGCTTGCTACTGAATGAATATGAGTCTTATCGAACCAATACTGCCTTATGTCTGGTGATTCCCACGGGAAAATGTGGTGGAATGACAAACATTTTTTCGTTTATTCTTATTGACTATCGAAATTCGAGATGCTCAACAATATTATAATGTTTTCCTCGACCTCTGTTCAATCCTGGGCGAGTTCGCTATCCCCCCAGTGCATAATAAACAACCAATTTGTGTCCTAGGTTAAAAACAGATGTGTCCATCAGTCACTACGGTGTTGCCCATTTCATGTAACCAAACCTGATTACAACGGAGGTGGTGAATAATGACATGCGCATTGAGTAGCATGCAGACAGATATCGGGATTCCTGAGGTCTTATTGTAACAATTTAACACCTGTATTATATCGAGACACACGTTAACTAGTGGGGTGAGCTAAGGATGAAAATGGCCAGAATAGTTACATGCCGGACAAAAGCACCAAATTTTTCCTGGACATCCCCACGTGTATCGGGATGAATAAATGCCTAAGATCCAAAGAATTCGTTCCACGGAACGGATGTGACGTTATAATGACGTCAACCGAATGGATAAAAAAAATATTAGCCTAAAGAATCCGTTTTCCTGATTGAACATTACTTACTCATATACTTTTAACGTATAACACTTCCAAATGTCAACAAACTGGCATAAATAACATTATTATTGTACTCAGAACTGTAATGAATATATATGTTGAGTGTTAGCCCTATCTGGCCTGGATGAGAGAGAGGGGAGGAGGGGGATCCCCCCTCCCAGTTAGTATTTGTTTTACTCGTTCTCTAGAACGGAAAGCCAACACTTTGTGACTTTCTAGCTTATCATATTGGGGTCATTTGGAATATATTTGAGTAACCTTGCGAGCAGAGGATCATGGGTATATTCATAGCGGGTGCGGGTACCAGAAAAGTGAATTTTTCTTATTTTTTTCTTATATTTGTTTTGCTTTTCTGCGGACAAAAGTGAGCAAGAACTATCTTATTTTTTACATGTTCTGATAGAGCTTGTCCCACAAATATAGTGTGATAAGTTTTAGCTCACTTGTAGCAAGAGTAACGGAAATATTTAGGGGAGGGGGCGAATCAGTCCTCCATCTAGGCTGCGGTATTGTTAAATTTTGTCTAAGACTCGCCTCACACTATGGAATGCATTGTAGCTAAACCAAAAAGCAAGAAATATAACAGTAAGATGAACTTGTTTCTATATGTCATTAACTTAAGCTAATCTATGGTAGCTTTTGTACAATTTGTTTATAAACTAGATAAACTGAGTCGCGAAGATTGAGGTCGTCGATAAGGATTGGACAGCCTGTCATTTGTCAGCAAACTACCACTGAGAATGTGACGTGTCCACAGAATCGACCAAGTGTGGACGCTTTCTCCGTCTACAAGGATTTGCTGTAAAATTTTGA
This sequence comes from Hanleya hanleyi, assembly GCA_036873755.1. Lineage (NCBI taxonomy): Eukaryota > Metazoa > Mollusca > Polyplacophora > Lepidopleurida > Hanleyidae > Hanleya > Hanleya hanleyi. Next base: position 15,804 of record JAVTVY010008546.1, read on the forward strand.
GGAATTAAGAATCTTGAACGCATTATTAGTGTATGTGGAATTTAGGTCAGATGGAACCCCAAAGAACACAGCCTCTTGGCATCGGTCTTATATATGTGTAGGGATGTGGAATTACAACACATATAAGGGAAGTCACATTCCTCGCAAATAATTTTTGTCTGATTTCACGTGCTTGAAATATTGGGGTATGGAATAGAGTATATTGATGGAAAACCTGGAAGACTGCTTGAGACATTAGGCTCCTTCCCACCCCACCTACCATGGTATTGCTGTAATATCACCCAGGTATTGATCTTTGGTTAAGAATGTAATGAGATACATATATACCTGTTCTTTGTGTTTTTCTGTATGCAGTTCATTTTGTATGTATTTTATATATGCACATATACCAGAAGTGGAATTGAAATTTGAATAAAATAATCAAATTATGTTCGGTTTTTACCTCTACTCAGGAAATGAAGTCTTTGTTTCTAGAAGCTAAATCATTTTAGACACTCAAGTCCTTACCTGGTGAAGGGAGATAATTTTGTAAAAAAACAAAACAAACAAGTATAGATCCACACTGGTGCAGAGCAGAAAGTTTTATGACCTTTGATGATATTTGTGGAGGATGCTGCAGGACTTCAACTTCCATGAATCTGATATTATCCACACAATCCCATTCTACATGATATTTTCGCCAGAGCACCGATAAACTAGATCCCTTCATTTATGTGTTCCAGATCCAGGAGCTGCAGGTTTTGTAAAAGTTAGATCCAATTATTCTGAGAAAAGGAATGAAGTCCGGCATGGTTGGTTTAAAGGAATAGTAAACTCTGCGTAAACTCGTGCTCGGCATGACAGAATTATGCCATCAGATTCCAAAAACACGGGTAGAAAAAATTAACAAAATTCTACAGCTGAGTAAACACCGATTTATCGTTCACACTTTAACACTTTATGATCTGCGACATGTTGGAATGACTGTGACGTTTGTGGGCCATACTATTTTTATGTAGATGGCGCTGCGACAAATATGCCTTTGTCATCCGGGCTCTATCCCATAAGGTAAAGCATTAAACAACAACAACGGCAACATTAGCAGCGTTTTTTCTACTGCTATCGGGTGATGTGGCCTGATATTCTTGCCTCAGAAAGAGAGCTTGTGAAATCATATGCAAAATGCCACATGTCAACCTGTATATCAATTCGACATTCATATATCACGATCTTCATAATCGTCTCGGAGCGTAAAGAAAGGTCCACCGATCTGTCAAAAGCCATCGACACAGTAATTTACAATTGGTCTCCATGTTATTAGCTACTCTGGCTTGGGCCCAACTACGTCACAGGAATAATGTCAGGTGATATTTAAAGGATTTTCATTGGCTGACGGCTCTCGGGCTTGTTAAAATGGCGACCTCCACGGATTATTGATCTGGCAATAATTCTGATGTTCAAAATGATCTCATTCATTCGGAATTACTAGAAAAGCTGATTTGTTTTGTTTTTCGAATACTAATGATACAGTTCTTTCGATATACGTATGCACATCTTAGGGTTTTCTATTCCTGGAAATGTCTGACCGATTGACACATGTATGACTCTGCCGGCAGTCATTACATGTGTAATGTTTATTTCCTGAGGAATCAGCTGATGGGGGGGGGGGGGGGCTGTGGCCAATCACTGATTGATTTCCACCACCTCTGCCTTCTGACACAGCTGAACTGTTCTGGTTTTTCCAATTCATCCAGTACATCCATTGTGTAACAGTCCTGTTACATCTGATATCAGAAGTGCTGAGACCTGCAGGTTGGAATCAATTGTATACATATTTAATATCAAAACTCACTTCATTGAAAATGTTTATGGCCTTCATTATATTTCATTCTTTCGTCATACACAACAAGATGAAATCTATTATACCAGTTCGCACCTTTCATACGTGTACTTAATAGAACTGGGACCCGACCATGTTACAAGAATTTGCAAAAGTATGAAATGAGAACTGAGTACTATGAGAACTTAATCCAATCTATGAGTGATCCATAATATGAATTCTGAAGAACGATGATGGATCTTGACCATTGGTTGGATTGTTGGAGTTCATGTTAGTGGCATGAGCATGACAAGAATCCACTATGTCATAATCTAGAATATGATTGTTTATATCAGTAACTTCTCTATGGAGCAATATTTTGACAAACGAAAATTAGATCACAAAAGAGAATACGTATACTGTGTTCGAGGAATATTTTTGTCTCCCCAATGGAAGGCGAAATTTGAATGAATGGTCTGTGTTGTCAGTGTGTCTGATGTGCCCCTTGCAAAGACAAGAAAATTTTCTATGTAATTTATTATTTATTGATATATTGATTGAATTTCTTTTTGTCTAATTGTCTTCTGTTCAAGTCATTTGGCATCGATAAAACCTGAAATATATATCATGAACTCCTTCTTTCATCTAGCGATAGTGTCTGTTTGGTTCCAGATCACGGGGGCTGAACAAAGCATGTGAAATATGAGCGTATGGCAAATAAATGCCCAGTGGTATGTCCAGGGCTTAAAACTAAAAAAAAAATATATATATTTGGGAAAGGTTCCATCCATGCTATCATTCAAAACTCTCAATAATGTAGGCCTACATTTGGAATGTAGACACTCCTTTGTTTCAGCTACAACTCAGAATACGTTTTCAGAATATCAGGTTTTAACAAGCAAATAATTGTTCATCAACAAGTGTCACAGCACACAATGTGGATATCACTAAACTGTTAGGATAAATGAAAAGAAAAGGTTTAAAATGTTGTTCAAACAAAAAGCATATGTATATTATTTATCAGCTTTAGTTTATTAAATAAGTTTACAGACTCACGTAGCTAGATCAATTTGATGCTTCTGCAAAATCAAACTATTATTGAACTGCCAAATGCCAAAATAGATAGCCCCTCCCCCCCGGAAATATAATTTAGAGGCAAAATTTAGAATAACTGTTTTTAAACAACCAGGCTGGTGGATATCATCAACTGAAAGAAAAAAAGTATCAGAAAAATCAGGGCATCGTAGATTGTGCTGTTATCTTCCAGTCAGTGTGTGCGTGACCATCCCTGCATTGGACTATTTGGTTGGCTTCGACATAAGTCATCAGTCGACAAATACTTCACGATATATAGAAATGACGGGTGGTGTACTAGGAATCATTGTGTTGTAATGACATGAAATGGCGGCAATAAACTTACCAGAAAAACGGCAAAAAATCGCATTGTCCATCTCTACAAGCTGGAGAGCAGCCATGTTGAATCTCCCGATGGAAGCAGCCAACATTACGTGTTACTCGACGTCGTGAAGCATGATGGGAGGTGGAACCCCGACTACAGAAGCAAGGCCCATTGAAATGCATTGCAATAGGGAACCCCATTATTTCAATAGTGTCCAAAAACTTGGCTTCAAAATTTCGTCGGAAACCATGACAATCCCTATTGGAAATCCTATGAGTCGTGGGTGGACAATTATTTGGCGGGAGATTTCACGTTGCTCTCCTAGACCTCCGTCGCTCTGGAAGGTATGGCTTGGTACTCGCTCCGCTCTCATTCGGGAAGGGGTGGGGCTCTTCTGTGACTGCCAGGGTTGTTCCGAGTTGGGGATGACACTGATACCGCTTCCATGAAATGACCCCTTAGCTTTGGTGGATGAAGGATTACGGTTGGTGTTATATAGGGCTCCAACTGTGAAAAATCACTTTCTCAGGTTAAATGGGCATACCACACCATCAACCTTGAATTGCTCACCCATGGAGAAAGCCATTTGATTTTCCAGGAGGAGAACACCTTCGTATGAAATGGTCAAACCTAGACTGGTCAGCTCTATGACTAAGAGTTTTGTGTCTCGTCACAGCATAAAGGAAGGTGAGACTCTCTCTCTGCAGAGTGTCGACTGTGAGAAGCCGTTGTCGTGGACTTTGTCTTAAAATTGTGAAGCATTTGAGATATGGTGCGGCAAGCTTGAGAAATCTTCAAGGTTGGTCCACACATAGTCATCGATGTGAGCACTTGCTTGCAATCGGTGGAAAATTTTCCAGGAAACGTGAAACTTTGGTCCGCTCCTCCTGGCAAATGTTTGGCACCTTTGGGAATAACAGAGCTTCAGATTCATAGTCATGCTCAAGGAGACTCGACATGAAACGCGTCATAGATAAGCACAATATTGGCTTCGATACTCTGGGTTCGATTCCAGGCCGGGTCATACCTAAGACATGAAAAATGGAACTTGTTGCTCCCTCGCTTACGCTCAGCATTAAGAGGATAGAACAAGGACTGGTTCGCTCGGTGTCAGTATAATGTGACTGGGTGGGGTGTCATGTCTGCCTACGGCATGATATTTCAGTGGGACAGCACTATAAAATGGCAGCATTAGATCTGCTCTGTTACAAGTAGGTACCCCTGCCCCTCCCCTCCCTTCCCCGTCGTGATATAGCTGAAAAAATGTTGAAAGCGACGTTAAACCCTATTCACTCACTCGATACTCTGTCAGACAAGAAAGATTATATTTGCCTTCCAACGCAATGGAGTCTCCACCGGAAAGTTCAGCTAAGATGTATTCATCCTACATTTCAGTTGTCATCTGACTCAAGGACTCGTCAGCGCTGAGTGTTGATGAAGCATGACAGCGGTGGTTCTGCCGTTGAACCTCTAGGCATGGGCAATCAGATGAAAAGTAATTGCCCAGCAGTTACTACTGCTCAACTGCGCATGAGTAGCACGATGCGACTTCCAACAAAATCCATACCATTCGTCGTCTACATGCAGAGGGTTACAAGATGACACCCCACACGGTCCATTTAGACCACGGATGGTCCATCTCTACCCCAAAAACCTTCCTTCACATCCTCAAAATAACTTCTTTGTCTACTACTACTGATGACGTCATAAATGACACCACAGATCATGTGGAGATCCCCCAAGTCGTGGTCTACATACCGACGGCTTCACTTTAACACCTCACACGACGCATCCGGACAAAGAATGGTCCCTCAATCGCTCACTCACGCATCCCCAAAACGCTCGCTTTCGCTACTACTCCTACTGTTGTATGTACGGTCCCTGTGTGACGTCATACCCAACAAATAGTGATAGTATCTTGTAAAACTCGATGCAGCAATCAATGCTGAATAATATGTGGCCAACATTATAAAGATTGGATAATAATTATGGAAGATAAGGCTATTCTTGTAACCATACCCCCTACTGTAACAAAAATTGTACTTTTAACACCGGAGTAATTTCAAAGTGATTAAAGGGGTAGTGAGTCCCAGTTCATCGACTGTTAACAAGTTGTTTCTTATTTGACATGTCCTAAAGCACATAAAACATAGTTTCGGAGTTTCGGTCTGTAGTGGGGGGGGGGGAGGGGAGGGGGGTGCAAGGTGACCCCTAGTAGCTCACGGACTAATGTAGCTGGACATGCTAGTGGGGAACCCTCAATCCCAGGTTAATTACCATTGGTGAAGTTAACGTCCAACAAATGCAAAATTAAGCTTGGCATCCGGCCCTATGTTATTCAGTGATGTATTCTTGCCTCGACGGAGGTCTTTCCGCGCTTGGTTCAGCATAGTCCCGGCCATGCATCTGAACACCTTGCATACAAGGGTCTCTCAAGCGACGATGACATCGTACGACTGAACATTCGATGTAGCCAAAGCCAAGGAGGAGGCAGGGATTCAGCAAGCCGTGAAACTTCTTGAGATGGAAGAGTTGTAGAGAGGCGTTGCTTGGTCTTGGGCTGCTTACCATGCTTTACTGCAATCGTTCCCAGTTGATTCACATGCTATGACAACCCTCCTCCTTCTCTTTGCTGAGACGGTTGACTCTCCTGACATGATCAAGCACGCTATGGATGTTTTGAAGTCTATTACGGAGTTCCTCAAGCTAGCCAAGTTCTTCAGTCTGGGATTGTGCCGTATTCGCTAACTATAACTAGATATTGTGTTTTGTTGGTTGCCTAGCCACGTTGGCATCAAAGGTAATACTGAGGCTGGAAGGATGGTAAGGCAGCCCTAGATGATGAGGTTGATCCTGTTGGAATCACATATAGCGATTTCAGACCATCTATCTGTACTTATGTGAGACGGCTGTTTCAATTTTTATGAGATGCTGTGAACACCCTACTGAATCGACAAGTATGATTATAGGTGAATGCACCAGTCCATGTGTCATGCGACCACGAACTGTAGGTTGGATCACTTCACATTGAAGTCGGGTAACAGCTGCAATGTTATAATGAGGCAACATATGATTGTATATGTCGACAGTCCACGGTAGATACCATTTGTCTTGGCAATTGTCCATTTGGCGAATCATTGGATCAGGCGATGTGTCAGTTCGGACTGACCGTATTTTGACCTACCATGGATTGTCGATCGGTCCGATGATGATACCATGGACTGTCGTAATATCAGACAGACAGAGAATAAACTATTAATGGTTCATACTCCTCTTAAACACACACACGTGAAAGGAATCGAGAGATGAATGAGTCAGTGATACATGAGGCAGGTAGTAAGTTCCCATGTGTTCATTTTGTGCTCATTTCCTCACACTATAATTCGATGCTAATACCTACCCTGGACTCTCCACCAACACCTAAAAACTCCTCTCGCCGCAAAAATGTTAAAAAAATTTGTTAACTTGAAATAGTAATAACATTACATTTGGTGACAATATAGTACGATATCTCTCCATCAATAAATGACTGGACACCAGTAACCATACCGGTCATCGATATGCTGAAAATCGTTCATATTCGGCTCTGGTCACTGTCGTCTGGTCAGACGCACGCCCATGCTTGACAACGAAAGCACCGAAAAACCTACCATTGACTGTGATTTGACACGTGACCGGCGGTGTTTACCTACAATCAGACTTGTCGATTCAGTAGGGTGGTGAATAATAACAAACTTCATGAATTAAAAAAAACCTGTCGGCTATACTCATCTGAACAGCCAGAAACGTTTCGATCAAACCATGATCAGGCGATGTAGAACCGGCCATACACGATTAACTCAGTAACATTTACTAAAAAAAAAGAACCAGTCCCAAGGTGTATTCCATGCCGAGCAGATCTCACTGTGAAAGATATTCTTATCGAATGCATAGATTTTAAGATTGTAAGACATGCTTTTTATCGAGTGACTACTTTGGAAGATCCTTTTAGTCGGGTGATGGTGGATTGCATATTGGGTTATTTGAGAGAAATCGGTTTGTTACATAAGTTTTAATGTGTGTATATTTTAATGCGTTGGATTACTAAGTTATTGGCTTGAGTACTTAGAATTTTGTTTGATCGTCGCTATATAGCTGAAATATTGCTGAACGCGACATTAAACTTAATTCTCTCTTTCTCTCTCTCTACATCCAGTGGAACTGGCCCACGACATGAAGAGGAAAAACTTATCATGTTTGGAGGGCTCCACACTGAGAAATCTTTTTGAAATGCTCTCGAGGATTTCTTGGAGTGTGGTGGTTGAACGAATGCCTTAACAGAACCACCAGGTGTGACAACATCGGGAACAGCCGACTCATTTTTTCCAAAATCGCCCATATCACGCGGGCAAGGTACGCACACCCAGTCACAGCTTTGGTTCTATCAAAGCTACAATATATCTAAACTATTCCAGAAAATTTGTCTCAAAAACTATTCTGCTTATATTTCTGCATAAACTGCTAGATCATGTATTCTGTTGGACGGGGGTATCCCAGCAGCCTTTGCGGCGCTCCCTGACAACTACCGCGTGGGCTAAAGCAAGGCATAGCGACGTATTCACTTAGCCCAGGCAGACCGCGCTTCTCGCCGTTAAATCGTATTTCCTCGACGTTTGCGGCTGGTAATCATTTGGAATCGATAATATATTATTAATAAAGTAACATTTAGCAGCTGAAAGGATCAATTGTGTGGTAAAGACTCCAGGAAAGGGTAATAAACAGCTCTAAATAACCCACAACAGTGATCTACAGGGCGCTAACCCAGCCGTTAAAATCCTGGGGTTAACACAGCGGCAACACCGTCATTGTCGGCATATAGCACGGATAATCTGTTTTAATTTCCCCCATAAAGCTGTTAATTATCAGCTGGTAACTTGTAAGGGCATTTATCCAAACCGACTAGCGAGAGTTTTGACTGATATCTTGTCTTTGCCTCACCTGGCAGATTATCTGAATATTCGTAACTCATCGTGCTAGTTGTAAATATGGTCTGAGATTGTCATGAAAACTCAGTTTATATATAACCGAAGGAATTTTGCTAAAACAAGTATATATCTGCGTTATTTACCATTTCCTGATCATTAAGTCAATCATTAAATCTGGATAATTAACAGCTTTATAAAAGCAGAAGAACACAGACTATCCATAACGGTGAAGGAATTTTGCTACAAGTATATATCTGCGTTATTTACCATTTCATGATCAATAAGTCAATCATTTAATAAGTCAATCATTGAATATGGATAATTAACAGCTTTATGGGGGGATATTAAAACAGATTATCCGTGCTATATGCCGACAATGACGGTGTTGCCGCTGTGTTAACCCCAGGATTTTAACGGCTGGGTTAGCGCCCTGTAGATCACTGTTGTGGGTTATTTAGAGCTGTTTATTACCCTTTCCTGGAGTCTTTACCACACAATTGATCCTTTCAGCTGCTAAATGTTATTTTATTAATAATATATTATCGATTCCAAATGATTACCAGCCGCAAACGTCGAGGAAATACGATTTAACGGCGAGAAGCGCGGTCTGCCTGGGCTAAGTGAATACGTCGCTATGCCTTGCTTTAGCCCACGCGGTAGTTGTCAGGGAGCGCCGCAAAGGCTGCTGGGATACCCCCGTCTAACAGAATATGTGTACATTAGTAAGTTAATTCTCTAGTAAAATATAGAATATTTAATTACTAAAACTAATGTGAAGTCATGTGACGCAGTCAGTATGTCGGCACCTCGTCCCACTTCCCTTATATGTGTTGTAATTTTTACCTGTATATGGCGAGATTCTGCTGGTGGACGTTTCGTCCCCGAGGCCCGCCCCCTGTACAAACCTTTTGGTCTTTGATATATGTTGGCATTTGTGGGAAGTTGATGCTGGGTCGACATCGGGCCTTACAGACTAGTCTTTTGTGTTAAATGCCGTCATTTACATCTGACGACGATACAGCTCACCAATCTCCAATGTACGAGTTGTCACAGCGAAACAGCTCACCAATTAACAGTATACGAGTTGTCAGAGCATTTCCATCATAGCTCTCTAGATTTGTATCTAATACCGCTTATGCCGGTGCTAGGGGCCGTGTGGTCATATCATCCAAGTTGCCACATGAACAGGTACAATAAAAGCGTACCTGAGATACAACACATATCACGAATCGTTAGATTCTTGGTATGTGCTTTAGAATAGGTTAACCAGAAGACTATTCTGTGAAGTCATGTGACGCAGTCAGTAAGTCGGCACCTCTTCCCACTTCCCTTATATGTGTTGTAATTTGGTACTTACCGGAAGTTCTCTGTACTTGCATTTATCAGGTTTACCCCTTATTGAGGTGTTTACTCTATCGGACGTCAACGATGCTCATCCATTAACATCAGATGAGTTGTTTGAGCTGATCTGTCGTCACAGCTCCCAAGCTAGCGTATCTAATCCCGTTTATTCTCCGCATGAACATCTGCAATAAAAGCGCGGCTGGGATACTAAGGCTTCATTCGAGAATCCACGGTATTCTCGCTCTGGATGTCAGGTGCCGAGGCATGCTTTCCTGTAGTCATATGGTTGTTGTTTAAGTCGCCAGTTTTTCCCACCTCTTACATATTGCTCAAATTCTTTACTTTTCTTTTCAGTTTGTTGCTAGCCGGACTGTTTCTGTTTTGGGTACAAAATCATAATTTGACAGCATACTCCATTGACTTTTTTCTTCGAAAATGGGGACTTGTTTGCAAAAACTATTTCAGTTAACATCAGATCAATATTTACTAATTTACCAAGCAGGTTTTTTTCAGAAATTACATAAAAGTCGAAAAATCTGACCGAAAATCGAAAAAAAATGTTTTTTTATGAAAATGGCGTCGCTGTGACGTCACCAAAGCGGCCATCTTGGATTACTTTACATTTTTGCAGTAGAGTGTGGTTGTTTCAGCCCCCTAACTCAAGGGGTAAGGAAATTGGTAAGGCGAAAGCCACCCACCCCCCTCCCAAGGCCTTGACGTGCCCCAAAAAGCCCAGCCAAATTTAAGATTACAATCCGTAGCAGATGACGGATAGACAATGCATATCTATAATCTCCCAGGCATGGTCGGAGAAAGAAAGGGGTTTTCTCTATGGCGTAACGTGACGTCATCTGACGTTTATGTAGCCACTTACATGTGGGGTACACCAGTCAAGTTTTGGATGTAAGTAACCAACATTTCTTGTTTTATTCACAAAATGGCTTAACTGCTGCACTATATCTTTCGAACTTACAAACAGGAAACACAATGTTGGATCACAAGCATATTATGCATGATGTACTATGAAGATTTAATTATTTGGTTTGGCGTATTGTCCATTACTGAGCAAATGTGCAATTGACACTTTTGTTATTTAACTCTACCTGGCCTGCGGGGGGGAGGGGGGTACCTTCTGTCCCCTGTTTTTTTGTACTATCACTGGAACGTCAAATAATGAGAGCTGATACTCTTTGACTTTGTAGCTTATCATATTGGGGTCATGTTGAGCCTATTTGCATGACCCCCCGAGCAAGGGACCATGTGAAAATTCAAAATGGCGGCCATGTGGGGTACCAGAAAAGTGATGTTTTCGTCAGATTTCTCAAAATTTGTGCTTTTCTGCATGGAAAAGTGGGTAAAACATATTTTATTTCATATCAGATTATTATTTACTAGAAACCATAACAATACCTCGACGAACCCTTGTGGTATATTAGTAACTTGAAACGTCCCTCTTTCTTTATTAAAAAATGGTTTGAAAATAAGGTACGGTACATTCGGAAAATTGTAAGTGATAAAGGCGAAATGCTACCCTTTCAGGATTTTAAGAGTAAGATTGGTTTGAGGGAAACAATTATTCTAGACTATGCGCGTTTGGTGAAAAAAATTCCTGTATAAGAAAAGGAACATATGTGTAAAAAGGAATTGTATGCACCCGTTCTGGGAACGTCAAGGGGGGGGGAGGGGGGGGTTGGTAAGGCAGGGAAAGGGGTGCAGATGCTGCTATGACATTTTGAATAAAGAAAAGGAGCTGGTGAATAAATCAGGGAGACTGGGAGGAGATTTTATACTACAGAAAAGTTAATCGCGAAAATGCATATGAATCTGTCTAAATTCAATGAAAAATGGGTGTCGGTTGAAGGTGTTATTGAGAAGATTGAACACGTGTGACAGAGTACATGTTCAGGGTATTGGCATAGCTGCTTTATTTTCCAAATCAAAATGTGTTTACTACGTTAGCACATGTGTTATATTGTGTGGGTAGATGTACATGTCAATTTATAGTGTATATTCGTTTGTTATTATAATTGTTTGTAAATATGCTTATTACTATATGAAAATGTAAACAAAATATAAAAAAGATTATTATTTACTAATTTATCTTGCAGTTTTTGCGAAGAAAACGCCTGAATAAAAAACCCCCAGAAAAATCTGACAGAAAAATCTGCCAAAAAATGTTTCGTTTGTAAATGATGTCACTGTGACGTCATCATGGCGGCCTCCCCTGTTGCTTTTTTGCTCCTATCTCCGAAAAGACAAAAAAATGAGAGCTGAAACTCCGTGAATTTGTAGATTATCATATTGGGGTCATTTTGGGCCTACTTGCATGACTCCCCGAGCAGAGGATCATGGGTAAATTCAAAATGGCTGCCATGTGGGGTACCAGAAAGTAATAGTTTCGTCAGATTTCTCCAAAAGTGGGTAAACCTATTTTTCCATATCACATTATTATTTGCTAATTTATTATGCATTCTTTGTGAAGAAAACACATAAATAAAAAAAATCGAAAACTGACCGAAAAATCGTCCAAAAAATGCCCTTTTTAAAAATAACGTCACTGTGACGTCCTCAGGGCGGCCATCTTGGATTTTTTTGTGGTACGTTTCAGCCCTCTAGCCTTAGGGATAGCAAAAATATTTAGGAGGGGGGAGGGGGGTTACTTTCTGGCACTTTCCCAGGCTGCGATACAACCCAAATCGCCCAAGCTAGATAGGGATAAATTACATCACGATTTAAAGAACTGTTAATTTCCCCCGTATAAAACACCATGATAGTTGTTACATGTATCGGGGCTCAATTGCATAAGGCGGATTCATGACGTATTGAAGTTACAGGGGACAAACTTCAAGTTCAACGAGGGCGTACAAGGTCATAACAGACGGTCAATAAGTATGTCGAATTGTCCAATTGCCAGTCAAATGGCAGAATGATAAACTACACAGAGCTTGTATCACCTTATACGTCCTCGGTGCCCTTTGTCCGAAATAACTTCAATATATTAGTTCTAGTATCTTTACTTTAACAGCAATGAATTATAATGGTCAAAAAATGAATACTAATACAGAGAAGTACGAAGTCAACTCCAATTGTTCGGATGTGATCGTTTCGGTTTATTTAAAGAAATCTCTCAAACTACAGATACGATTAATTCCAAATTAATACATGTTATATAAACCCGACATCCAGTTTTATAGTACAATGACAAGATAATACAATATAGAAATCCGACAACACTCATTACAGTTCAGTTTTTGAACACCATGAATCTGGTTTGAAAAGTGAGTTTTTCGAATGATACCAAAATGGACCGCTAAACAAAGGAGTTCGGTACTACATGATAAGTATAGCACAACCATGACACCAACATATCAGATGTACATACATGCACACGTATAGTTTCTTCAGGGCCTCTTCACTTTACTATTCAGTTTGTTGCCAGTCGGACCGTGTAACGGTTTTGGCGCTAGGCTGTTCGACCGCATTCAAACAGAACGTGATGTGTGCGAGGGTGGTGGGGGGGGGCGACGGGTCCGTGTACGTCGTAAATGTGAACTTCCGCTATTGGAGTCGGGATAAGCGGAGTGAGCCTGGGAAACAGAGCATGCGCAGTGGGGAGATTGTACGTTGCTGTAGGCAAGGCAGTATCAACACAAATATTCTTCAGCCGATAATGATGCTTTATCATAAAGTACATCTGGCACCACAGATTTGTCGTTTGTAGATGTGGAGCATCACGGGTTTACATATAGTTCAGTGTGAATGGCAAGCCATGGGTCGGAGATAAACGTGTGATCACTAATGAGAAGTATAAATCTCAAATGGTACAAACCAATAAAAACGGTGTTATTGTATATGTGACAAAGTGGCTAAGCATATGAGCAAACTATATATTCCCTGAATATAGTCCATCATTCAATATTCAGCCGTCGTCCATTAAAGAATAGTCGCATCCACAAATGATAGGATTACACCAGGCATTAACTACGAACTCCCCATCATGCTTTGTTAATAAAGCAGGCGAAAATAGAGGCATTCCAAGAGGCGAGAAAATCAAACCGGTCCAGACTTTTCTCTATTAAATTTTGAAGGAGTTGTTTCGATATAAATAGATTTAAATATCATAGAAACATATAAAATATATCACAAACCATTTCTCTCCCAGTCAGCTTTTATGGATCGAAGTCGAAATTTTGGACCCAGCTATATATTTTCACTCCCTACCATCAACAAAGCACTCCACAGCTTAAACAGTTGATCTGGAATACTTCCCACCAATAACTCAGCCTACAAATAACGCTCTGAATTACAACACATATAAGGGAAGTGGGAAGAGGTGCCGACATACTGACTGCGTCACATGACCTCACAGAATAGTCTTCTGGTAAACCTATTCTAAAGCACATACCAAGAATCTAACGATTCGTGATATGTGTTGTATCTCAGGCACGCTTTTATTGTACCTGTTCATGTGGCAACTTGGATGATATGACCACATGGCCCCTAGCACCGGCATAAGCGGTATTAGATACAAATCTAGAGAGCTATGATGGAAATGCTCTGACAACTCGTATACTGGTAATTGGTGAGCTGTTTCGCTGTGACAACTCGTACATTGGAGATTGGTGAGCTGTATCGTCGTCAGATGCAAATGACGGCAATTAACGCAAAAGACTAGTCTGTAAGGCCCGATGTCGACCCAGCATCAAAATGTAATATAGATATAAAGGAAATTCTTTGTTGAAAACTCTCGATCCATGCCCGAGTCAATAGGTCTCGTCTGAAAAAAGTCATCATCTTGAAAGAAGGTGTCAGGTTTACCCGTGAGAAATCTCTTTTTACAGCTTTCTCCGATATGTGTTATTCGAATGACGTATTCATGCAATAAAGGCCGGTCTTCCCCATTGTAATTATTGTACAGAGTTGAGTGAGCCATGCGCATGCCAGGAACAGATCCATCAGGTAAGGCTGATATAAATATAATATGACAGTTTTGCAGGTAGCACAAAATGTCTAGTAAGTTGTAAGAACTTGTACCTAATCCTATTGCAATATTTGCAATAAAATATGTTTATAACGTAACACAATGGACTTAAACCCTGATGACATATTAACCCTCTTAATCACGTGATGATTTGTGTGTTCTTCATCTGCATGACAAGTGGTCAATTATCCAGAATACAAATTTGATTACCAACGCATAGAAATAACGCAATGCGTGAACCCCTGTATGTAAACCGATTCACCAAATTAAAGCATTCTTTCCCGCCTGTGCCAGCTCATGGACATCGCGCTGGCAATTAAATTGATGTCGCGTTACATGACGGAGGTGACTGGATAATTGACTTGTATCACGATCCCAACCTGCCATTTAATTGTCATGGATGTTCATTGAATCATGGGATGAAATGGGATAAAACGTCATCAACTTTCAGGCCTATAGCGTGTAGAGGATGACACCATCGTCAAAGTGAACAGGGGAAAAATATTATTTTAAATATCATGAAAACATGCCACCTTCAGGCTTTAGATGCATTAGGTTTTGGTTGGAGGTGTGATATTTTAGATGTAATATAGATATAAAGGAAATTCTTTGTTAATATATACCCAGGAAATATATAAACAACCAAACGTCAAACGTTTATCGACCCGTTTTTTTTGTGTATGAAACAAGGTTTATTGTTTGGAGAAATAATTTTTCCGCTTCACAAACGCGACAGCAACAGAAAATATTTGCGTCATATAAACCTGATACCTTTTCTGTTGATAGAAATCGACAAGTGCGGCTAAAAACATGGTCCACAGACACACAACATGACTGAACAATGATTCATATTACTTAAAAACAATGAGTTACAACAGTTTTCTGGCTCTTCTTTTAGTACATATTTTTGGCGGGAATGTTCCAATATCTCAACAAGAATAACACGTGTACTTAATCGGAGGATGCGATTTCCACCTTGCCAATTTACAAAGGCGTAATACCTTTAATGACCCAGTTAGGTAGAATAATCCGTACCAGGCCTGAGGGGAGGAGGGCAAAATCCCACCTCCCCCTGCCGAACTGTCTTCCCTATCTCCGGAACAACAGAAAAATTCAGAGCTGACATTCCGTGAAGTTATTTCAAAGGATCATGGGTAAAAACAAGATGGCAGCCAGGAGGGGTACCAGAAAAGTTTTCTTTTCGCCGTTTTCTTTCAGAATTTCGGCTTTTCCGCGATGGAAAGTCGGCAAAATCTATTTTATTTCACATCACATCAAAATTTACTACTATATCATGCAGTTATCTTGCAGGGAAATTGCTTAAATAAGAAATTTGAAAAATCTGACCGAAAAAATGTCGTTTTTGAAAGTGACGTCACTGTGACATCAAGCGGTCATCTTGGATATTTTGGCATTTTTCTGTTAGAGCTTCACCCAAGGGTATTCTGTGGTAAGTTTCAACTCCCTACCTCAAGGGGAAAGGAGAATTATTAGGAGGGGGCAAATGGCGCCCCCAGGCCTGGACAGGTCCCCCCCCCCCAAAAAAGGCCAGATAGGGTTAGTGACCAGTAATTTGGGCTTCACCTTGGCAAGCATTGGATGCAGTTGGATGCAGTTGCGTCACTATTGACACCTATATCATGCCTTTTCGTCACCTGTGTAAGAACAAGTAGGAATGTCTAAGGAAAAATTTTGCCGGATTGATCGAATCCTGAACATCAGTACCAAATGATCGATGACTGAATTACAAAGATATTGAAGATTAAGGTCTTTGACAGTCGTCTCGGCTGTTACGTACTCGGGAGAGTGACTTACGCTTGACCTCCGGAAACCTTGGATGCAGTTGGGTGCAGCTGCGTCACTATTGGCGCCTATATCATGCCTTTTCGTCACCTGTGTAGGAACAAGTAGGAATGGCGAAGGAAAGATTTTGTCTGATCGATCGAATCCTGAATAACGTTCTGGTGCCTTTTTCATTAGTGGTGCTCGAAAATTATAGATCCATCTCTGTATCAATAGTTCTCGTCTGCAACAAAATCGATAACAATAGCGACAATAAATTGTTAATCATCAGTTTACTACAGTGTCCGATTAAGCTAGGGTTCATACAGAATATTTCAGCGATAGAAATCCACAAGAGCAGCTAACAACATAGTCCACATACTTAAAAACAATGAGCTACAACAGTTTTTTTTACTCGTTTAGTACATACTCTAGGTACAAATGTTACAATGTCCCAACAAGGATAAGATGTGTTCGGTTTCAGACGATGCGATTTCTATACCTGGTCAGTTTATCAGGGCGTGAGTACGATTCACTATACTGATCTGTGATCACTATTTATAATTTGCCCCCACCCTCGGGTTATCAATGACCAGTGATTTAGGCTTGACCTCCTGAACATTGTTGACAACTATATCATGCCTCTTCTCGTCACCATTGCGGGAACAAGTAGGAATGTCGAAGGGCAGATTTTGTCGGATTGATCGAACCCTGAATAAGAGAACCAAAGGATCGATGATCGAATTACAAAGGTATAGAAGGTCAAGGCCTTTGACAGTCGTCTCGACTGTTTCGTACTCGGCAGCACTTTGGCTGTCCCAGTCCTGATACATGTCATATATTGGCGCCGGAAGGTACAGAAAAAGTGTGCTCACGTTAATAAGAAAATACGAGACGACCAATGAGATACTTTGGCGTCTCAGAATGGAGTTCGAAGATTTCTGAATTCCTGAACGCTGATACTTCAAGCCTATGAAAATACCAATGTATATTAGAAAGGACAGTCCGTTAACCAATAGCAGATATGACTGTACGACTTTCGTTAAAAACAGCGAAATGTAGCCCTCATATAGAAGGGGACATATCATATATCTGGATATCGCTGACATAGACCTAAAGGGGACAAACACATGTATCAAACAAATTACCAGGGATACAGCCCAAGGAGTAATAATCATCGCGATTCTAAACCCAGACTTGTAACCAACCGTGTGATACAATAACGGTGCCGCTGTAGCATAAATTCGATCACATGTTAAGCAGATGGTACAGCCAGCTTGTGCCATGCAACCAAAACAAAAAGAGATGTAATAAACACCATAACAGCAAAGGTGAACATTTAGGTCTACAATTCTCAAGGCTGAAGCTATATAGGGGAGATATAATGCCTGGAATATAGGTAAGAGCATATTGGCTACAGTGCTATTCTGAATGAAGGGTTTGGCCCTCAAGGTCTTGTGCTTGACACGCGTCAGCGCCGTCAACACAAAACAATTCAGGAGACCAGATGCACAGGCAACGGCAATAGTCGTTCCGGCGATAATAGATCTCGGCGATGTCACCTGGAGAATGTTGACAGGGGCTGCATGCATGATGTCCTGTGTATGGTCTTCTGTACTGTGCGTCATGTTGATATTTGTTGAACCGTTCATCTTCACAAGGCAAACAGGGTACTTTATTTCTGTGTTGTGTCCCTGCAGTGGAAAAGGAAATTACGATAAGATATTTGTTGAGCCGTTCATATTCACTTCGAGCAGAAAGCAAAGGCAAACAGGGTACTTTATTTCTGTTTTGTGTCCCTGCAGTGGAAAAGAAAGGGAATTATACGATAAGCTGTTACGATAATTATTTCAATCTCAAAGACAAAATACAATCTCAAACTCTATACTCCACCTCCCGCGATGTGGATGGTCCGGTTGTCATCCCACGTGAAATTTGAAAAGTTTCCCTTCATTTTACGTACTTTGGCGCATTTTCAGAGAATATTTTAGGGTGAAAATATTCACAATTTCCACCTTTCTATCTCTTTCAAAGACGCAAAAGTAAAATCTTCACATAGTGAGACAGATTAAAAATTGAAATATTTATTTATTTTTATTTATTAGACTTTGAATCAAATCAGGAGGAGTGCAACAGGTGGCTGGCACCTATAGTAAAGCACGCTCTACATAAATCAATACATTCATACACACAAATAACACATATATAAATATAAGAAGGAAAAAATAATTATATAAAAATTAAAAACGAATTATAAAAAATGGGCGTCATGGTTTGATAAAAATACAAGGATATATACACACAATAAAATTTGGGCATGCCGTTCTGCTGTAAAATATGAGATTTATCACAATATTGATGTAAAAATATTTGATCACAGCTTGTTTCATAGTAGACTAAATATCAATTCAGATGAAACCACACATATCTGTAGAACAGACCCTCTTGAAAGAGGCACGTTGTCCTATTGGGGCTATCGAGTTAAAATAAAGTTTATTATTATTATTATTAACCATCTTCTTGTGAGTCGAAGTCAACTTCTAACACCGTTGCAAGAAAAGGTCAACGATGCGTAAGTTGTTGCATCAATGTCATGTTTAATTGTTTGGGTGCCAAACGCGACAATTTTCTGCCCTAATTAACGTTTTTGGCCAAAAAGAGCGGAGGATATCACACATGAAACTGATAATTCATGAAGACTGTGCTAAATCGGATAGAACAAACACTGTGAAGAGGTTGGCACTTTGCATGAAACTGCAATTTAAAACTTGTCACGATAAATTTGGACCTGTGAAGGAAGAACTAGGGGGTAGAGGGTACTCTCCGGAAGATGGTGAGATTTCAGACGCTTCTCTACTACTTTTCGACATATTTCAAGGCATTTCAGTCACAATTATTTGAAGCCGAAGTGGTCCTTGGCCCCCATGTTCATCTAACACATGATGGTCTATTTATCAAGTATTTAACTTTCTTCTAACTTCTAAGCAAATAATGTTGAAAATTAGGTAAGATTTACACTTCCGGTCATGCATTGAAGAAGATCGTTCCTCGTTAGTTTTGGTCGTTTTTTCGGTTAAATTCAGTTATCGCATATTTAAAGTGATCGTAAACCCTCAAGTAAAGTTTCCATCAAATGAAAGACCATTGCAAACAGTGTGGGAAAATATTTATTTGAATTTTTTACTATTTTATTACACAGAGTAAACTGCAATTAAAGCATTATATTCTATGGTGGTCTGTTGCAATCATATTTAGGTCCAGTGACGTCACACTGCCTTAATACATATATTTCAAACTTTGTATGCAGTTTCCAGTGCTTGATTCAAGCTTAAGGTGTGTATACTTTGAGCTTCAACACAGACTCACTGTTCCAATGTGCATGTTTCACCAACATCTGGGAGATGGTGACTCATGAGAGACAAGTCAATTTGAATCTTGCATTTAATTCCCCTGATTTTGGAACATGCACATTGGAACAGTGAGTCTGTATTGAAACTCAAAGTATACATACATTAAACTTGAATCAAGCATTGGAAAGTGCATACAAAGTTTGAAATATATGTATTAAGGCAGTGTGACGTCACTGGACCTAAATATGATTGCAACAGACCGCCATAGACTACCATGCTTTAATTGCAGTTCACTCTGTGTAATAAAATCGTAAAAAATTAAAATAAATATTTTTCCACATTGTTTGCTATGATCTTTCATTTGATGGAAACTATACTTGAGGGTTTACGATCACTTTAAGATTGTCCTTGAAATAACTCTTATGCTATGTTGCGTAAAGTCATTAAATTTGGACACAATCTTGTACATATATCAAAAACTGAAAAAGTTGTCGCATTTTTTCTAACTTTGCCTTTGTTCTACAGATATCTGTGGTTTAGTTGAAGAGGGTCGTATTTTTCGAATTATTGAACTTGCAACTGTCATAAAATCATTTCCGGGACGAAATTATTAGCGAGGACATTTGATGGCTAAATGTTTCCAAACAGCTTTATTTTCGTTCAAATAATTGAGTTGTAGAAATAAGAAAAACAAAACTGTTACAATTCTGATTTTCTGATTGAATAGCTTTCAGAAAATATATGAATAAAAATTGATAAGACGAAAACATTATCGCTATAGGGATACTGGAGCCTTAAACCTTTCGTTTAATCATGCAGTAAGCCTAAAGTAAATTATAAATAGGAATTTTCAATCTGCTTGCATAAATATTGTACTACAACGTCCTGAATAACCTACGTATGATGTTTCAGATTGCTATAATGATTTGCTTATTTAAAGATATTCAAACTTTTCCAAGCGTGACATCAAAACGTCGCGATAACAACCGGTGCCGGTAATTCCGACGGGAGCCTCGCACAAAATCGGAATTTGACCATTTATAGACTGATTTTAAAATATATTTTCCGGACAAGTCAGAGTATGACTCACACCAGGAAACTTAAGAGTCTTAGGCTCTAAGGCATACGCCGCAGTCACATGGGTAAAAATCGTCAAAATATACCATTATTATTCTGCCTGTATCGGCAGTTTCATAGCACCGATTTTCATGTTCGCGAACTCGCAGAGCCTGATGCCGGCGATGGAGTGACGGGGGCGAGGAGGGAATGTTGGAGAAAAATAGTTCTTTCCTACTACTAAATGGAGAAAAATGATTGGCTGTGTTCACTAACGCTTGATCCGCTGTCCAGCTTCTGACACGAACTCTGGGTAGTATAATTTCATCTTTCCCTATGCTTTACTGTAGAGAAATATTTTTAACTATTCTGGCATGAATGTGGTAAATATGCTACATTATTTAGAGAAAGGATCACAGTGTGTACCTTACTTAACGTTCTCGCAACTTTAAGTTGGAACAAGCGCTGGATGAGCGCAAAGACCTCTGTCGAGGCAACAGGGTCCGTCGGGGAATACATCACTGAATAACATAGGGCCGGGTGCCAAGCTCAATTTTGCATTTGTTGGACGTTAACTTCACCAGTGGTAATTAACCTTGGGTTGAGGGGTTCCCACTAGCATGTCTAGCCAGGGACGTGGAAGTCACATTCCCAGCAAATAATTTTTGTCTGATTTGACGTGCTTGAAATATTGGGGTATGGAATAGAGTATATTGATGGAAAACCTGGAATAATTTCATAATAATATAATAATATCCTAATTTCATAATAAGGAAGGTCGCCTGTTTTTGACAGCATGGTAGTTCTTCTTCCCTCTCTACTAACTGATATCTATAGTATCAACCTGCTGGACGTAACCTTTCTTCAAACGAGGATATAACAATTGCTTGCTTATCGCACCTAAGCGCCACTACAGAGTTAATCATTTCCGCAATTGAATATCTGGCAGGCCAAAATCCTCCCTTTTTCGGGGAATGAAAATGATGATTCCTTTATGGCGATAAAATTTTACAAAAAACGAGTTGGTCGACCCCCTGTTTTCCCCTCCTTTTCAAAATGCCCGTTTGACAGAGAAACTTTCACATGTCTAAATCATTTCGTTTGTTTTCTCTGGATGGTGGGTCGAATTTGACACATTTTCGTACATTTTATTGAGTTTTTCGGAAAAGTTGAAGGGCTAAGGAGGATTGCGCGTCTTTCCTTTTCAATTTGAATAGCTCACCTGTCTCCTGGAATAATGACATGAGTGTGCCCATTCGGAAAATATATACTTTTACGGCGTTTTGTTAACATTTTTACATATATTTAATGCCGAAGACCTGAACCCATGTTTATTTTTAACCGCACATTACTTAGGTGTGGAATGCACCCTACGTGTAACTCGTGAAGCATGATGGGAAGTGGAACCCGTTGTCCAATGTTGTCCAGAATGTGGCTTCAAAATTTCGTCGGGAACCATAGCAAACCGTATTGGAAATCACATGAAACGAAATCATATGACAATTATTTGGCGCGAGATTTCACGTTGCTCTCCTAGACCTCCGTCTGATCGATGGAGGTAATAATAATATGCCAGTTTTCACCAGTTGAAAGTATTTACCCACAGCTATTGCATTAAACGAAACTTTACCACCTGTGCCAGAAGCTTGATAGGTCACACGTCACTGAGCCGAGTCAATCAACAGTTTTCCATTTAGGCACGGTTCATTTATTACTTTGGGGAGATCTGGACGATGAGTTTAGAAAAATAGATCCCCAACTTAATTTGATCTGCAAAACATTGTGTCAAATTTGTATAATTTTCCCGATGCACGAAGCATTTTGACGAAGACTGTATAAACCTATTATAGTAACAAATGATCGGTTTACATTACGCATGTATAGTGTTTATAGTTTTCGTTATTCTACGATATGCTCTTAAAGTGATCGTAAACCCTCAGGTAAAGTTTCCATCAAATGAAAGACCATTGGAAACTGTGTGAAAAAATATTTATTGTAATTTTTTACGATTTTATTACACAGAGTAAACTGCAAATAAAGCATATGGTATTCTATTGTGGTCTGTTGCAATCATATTTAGGTCCAGTGACGTCACACTGCCTTAATACATACATTTTAAACCTTTTATGCACTTTCCAATGCTTGATTCAAGCTTATGGTGTGTATACTTTGCGTTTCAACACACTCACTGTTCCAATGTGCATGTTTCACCAAAATCTGGGAAATTAAATGCAATATTCAAATTGACTTGACACTTATCAGTTACCATCTCCCAGATTTTAATGAAACATGCACATTGGAACAGTGAGTCTGTGTTGAGACGTGGGCCAAAATACTTTGGAGCAAACAGTGGCATGATCATGTTGTATTTTCACATGGGCACAGGAATTTTCGCCCTCTCGTTGGTTTGACATGACTGAAAACGGATTTCCTAGCCGATAGAAGCCGCAATCAACCGTTTTATTGTATTTTTCTGATACAGGAAACTGGAGGACTCAGGCATCGCTTTCACGATGCACTGCGCATGTATAACAGTATACAAGCTACACAAATGCCACCCCTGTTTAAATATTCACTTGTCTTCTGCTGTATTTTGTTAATTTTGCTTTCTCTTATTTACAGAAGATAACTGTGTGTTTTATATGAGGAAAATGCCGTTAATACAGTCGCTATAATCGAACTTTGTTTTGGAACAACAAAATAATCTTTTGAGATATTTCATATATTTAATTAAAGTGGCTAGATTCCTGCACTAATGCAGACATTTGGTAACGAAAATATGAGTAATATTTTTACAAAATGTTACTAGCTAATAATATATATTCATTATATAAATCTCAAAACAATCTGTAATGCAATTTGTGTGCTGAATCACCTTTATCCCAGTCTCCCACCTTGTAGGTTTTATTGTAGAATTGTGTATGTGTTGTACCAAATGCTGAGGAAGGGTTAGCGATTTTTCCTTGTGCTCGGGGGTTTTCAATGTGATTTTTCAGATAGCCTGGCTTATGTTCTATCATAATCCCATTGGTTTCCAAAACTCCTGAGATGGGTGTGGCCTAGACACGCATCTCTAGACTCCACTGCTCACCATGAGTAGGTATTATGACCGCATTCACACTATGAGTCAGAGTTTGGTCTGAATCGCTCTCCATTACCATTGTTGGCTCATCCGCCCGTTAGTTGGATTATATCGTCTTTTTCTTGACTTATTATCTATCTGTTTAAAATCGGTAGCTCAGCTACTTACGTTGGTATTTGAAACACCATTAAAATATTAATCCCCGAGATAAACTGGAGATATTACAAGTCACCCATAGCCGTATGTCGGTCCGAATGAGCCGAAATCCCGATAAGCTTCTCGGTCATCCGCGCCTCAACGTTGGAAGTTATTCGTCGCTCATAATCCTGTCTGGCGAAATTTTGCTAATCCTGACATGGACATCACGGCGATTTCTTTAGATCTACAGCCAGGAAAATCAAATTACATCTTATCGATGTGTCCAACCGATAGCGAAATTTTCGCCCTCTCGTTGGTTTGACATGACTGAAAATGGATTTCCTAGCCGATAGAAGCCGCAATCAACCGTTTTATTGTATTTTTCTGATACAGGTAACTGGAGGACTCAGGTCTCGCTTCCACGATGCACTGCGCATGTATAACAGTATACAAGCTACACAACTGACACCCCTGTTTAAATATTCGCTTGTCTTCTGCTGTATTTTGTTGAGTTTGCTTTCTCTTATTAACAGAAGATAACTGTGTGTTTTATATGAGGAAAATGCCGTTAATACAGTCGCTATAATCGAACTTTGTTTTGGAACAACAAAATAATCTTTTGGGATATTTCATATATTTAATTAAAGTGGCTAGATTCCTGCACTAATGCAGACATTTGATAACGAAAATATGAGTAATATTTTTACAAAATGTTACTAGCTAATAATATATATTCATTATATAGAAAAAGGCTTCCTAATAGAATGTAATCTGTAGATTATATGCGGATCCTTTTTCCCTGCCGCATCTTCTCCGCAATATAATTCCCGATCGGTAAGTATGATGAGTTATTCACTTACATTTGATCAATAATCGCAACACGAGATTGTTATTCTTGGATGAATAAATTGAGATATTATGAGTATGGCGAGACTGGAGGACCGAAAGTATCACATGTAATATAATTGTTGTCTTACTCAAGAATGAAATGGTTAAGAGACGTACCCTAGCTTATATTATACCACCGGCATTTGTATAGGCGAGAACTCCGAATATTCCCATTTGAGGACAGGAAAAAAGCGAAGCTTCCATAACCCAACTTCACCTAAAAGCACAATTGTAACTGCTCTGCAAACTGACCGAGCAAACTTGAATTACATATACTTACGATAATAATTCATACTTAAGTATAGATATCACTGAGATATTGTGAGGACATGTATGAATGGTTAGTGTATATGCAAACCTCGCTAAACTTTTTGCCTGAAATAATTAAGCGTGATTTGACACGAAGACAGTTTTGATATTGATTAGCTATCAACTCTGTGGATTTAGAAACAATTCCGCCTGTTTGCCATCATCTTTACGCAACAACTGGCCGTCACATCGAAAATGTAAGATAAACAAATTTGGTTGAATTCAGTTGTGTATGTGAGTGTGTGAATTATGGGGGGGGGGGTCTAGGTGAAAGAGTGAGGACCACACAGTAAAATTTCAAAACTGTGGGTTAGATGTATCGAATTTTTTTCCTCAAAACATGAATATGAAATATCAAGATTAATAACGTAAATAAAACGGGTCCCTGTATTACATAAACCCGGCAATCCCCTGTCGGTCAGCACATGTAGTACACCTCCATTTTGCAAAATAAAACACATCTGCCGGGCGAAAAGAGCGGTGATGCAAGAGAAACGATTCCTCGACGGCAAATTGTTCTCCGGATGACATTTATCTTTACGACAAATATGATACACAAAGGCAGAAAAATCACGCCAATGAAATAACAATATATACCTTAAATTTTATTATGCGAAATTAAGCATATTTTATTGTACATAATAGTATATACATCACTTATTCTGTCGTATTTCTGAGGGGCTGGAGGAAATGAAGCTGTAAATGAATAGGTGGATGAATTCACATCCTGTGACGTCACATCCCTGTCAAAGGTCACTTCCGGGGATGACGTCACTTATGGTCACGTGTTTATATGACGTCACGGATGACTATATATGTGGATAAATCCCCGTCCATGTGACTTCCCAGTCAATACTAATCCCCAGTTTGGTTCACTGGGAATCGTCGGGAATGTCCGCTATTCCCTTGGTTAATCTATTCAGAACGTGACGCGAACGTCCGTTGCACGTAGCGTTTGGAATTTTCCTTCAAATACGACTCACGGCGGACGTTCGCGTTGTATTATTTCAGAGCAGAACATCCCTTTTCCACTTTCCTATAAGCACAAATGTCTATAACGTGGCGTTTTCGATTGGTCAAAAATGGCTCTATTCAAGAAAAAAACAGATATTTTAAATGCAGGAGAATATCGCAAACTAGGCGAATCATAATATACGATGACTGTATACTTAACCTGTCAATGACAATTGAAATGACAGAAGTCCGCCAGTAAGAGTCCAACTACTGGATCGGTTACAACTAAGAATTTTAAAAGCTTAGATGCGCGGAATTCTGGCTACCCTGAATATTATTCTTGGAACATCATGGGGTCATGCTGGCATCATTGAAAACTGTTGACCGCTTCTGTCTGACTGGAAATTAGCCTAGTTCTATGTATACTATGATTTATCCTTTTAATTTGGTGATAGTGTTATTATATGAATGAGGTGTTTGGATCATGGACGCGAAAATTCTATATTGGACGACGGCTGAATATTGAATGACGGACTAGACGTTTGTGTTGTATTCCATATTATGTCATACTATCTTCAATTCGTGTCACTCTCTAAATTGATATTATTTGTCATAATATCTATATCATATATTTGTGCTGATTTTTTTAACCTTATAAAGTTATGCCGACTATTTTCCACTTCAACAGGGACCATTATCTGCGTTTCTTTGGATTACCATGCCAGTAGTGTATTCAACTTATACTCCGCATACAATATAATCACATATTATATAACTAGGAAAGGCAAATAACATCGAGTCAAGTTGAAAATCCTCATTGGGGGATATGCAAAAGAACCCGACGGACAGGGGCGGCGGGGGGAATAGTCTGTGATGTGTATGGGTTTAATAGAAGCATTTAGCTTTAAATTGTTCTAATTATTTATACACGGAACTAAGCAATAGCTTTTTAATTTAAACGCTACGCCAATTGGGTGCCATGTTGAGATGTCAGTTTGCTCGGTCAGTTTGCAGAGCAGTTACAATTGTGCTTTTGGGTGAAGTTGGGTTATGGAAGCATGCGCTTTTTTCCTGTCCTCAAATGGGAATATTCAGAGTTCTCGCCTATACAAATGCCGGTGGTATAATATAAGCTAGGGTACGTCTCTTAACCATTTCATTCTTGAGTAAGACAACAATTATATTATACATGTGATACTTTCGGTCCTCCAGTCTCGCCATACTCATATTCTCTCAATTTATTCATCCAAGAATAACAATCTCGTGTTGCGATTATTGATCAAATGTAAGTGAATAACTCATCATACTTACCCATCGGGAATTATATTGCGGAGAAGATGCGGCAGGGAAAAAGGATCCGCATATAATCTACAGATTACATTCTATTAGGAAGCCTTTTTCTATATAATGAATATATATTATTAGCTAGTAACATTTTGTAAAAATATTACTCATATTTTCGTTATCAAATGTCTGCATTAGTGCAGGAATCTAGCCACTTTAATTAAATATATGAAATATCCCAAAAGATTATTTTGTTGTTCTAAAACAAAGTTCGATTATAGCGGCTGTATTAACGGCATTTTCCTCATATAAAACACACAGTTATCTTCTGTTAATAAGAGAAAGCAAACTTAACAAAATACAGCAGAAGACAAGCGAATATTTAAACAGGGGTGTCAGTTGTGTAGCTTGTATACTGTTATACATGCGCAGTGCATCGTGGAAGCGAGACCTGAGTCCTCCAGTTACCTGTATCAGAAAAATACAATAAAACGGTTGATTGCGGCTTCTATCGGCTAGGAAATCCATTTTCAGTCATGTCAAACCAACGAGAGGGCGAAAATTTCGCTATCGGTTGGACACATCGATAAGATGTAATTTGATTTTCCTGGCTGTAGATCTAAAGAAATCGCCGTGATGTCCAGGTCAGGATTAGCAAAATTTCGCCAGACAGGATTATGAGCGACGAATAACTTCCAACGTCGAGGCGCGGATGACCGAGAAGCTTATCGGGATTTCGGCTCATTCGGACCGACATACGGCTATGGGTGACTTGTAATATCTCCAGTTTATCTCGGGGATTAATATTTTAATGGTGTTTCAAATACCAACGTAAGTAGCTGAGCTACCGATTTTAAACAGATAGATAATAAGTCAAGAAAAAGACGATATAATCCAACTAACGGGCGGATGAGCCAACAATGGTAATGGAGAGCGATTCAGACCAAACTCTGACTCATAGTGTGAATGCGGTCATAATACCTACTCATGGTGAGCAGTGGAGTCTAGAGATGCGTGTCTAGGCCACACCCATCTCAGGAGTTTTGGAAACCAATGGGATTATGATAGAACATAAGCCAGGCTATCTGAAAAATCACATTGAAAACCCCCGAGCACAAGGAAAAATCGCTAACCCTTCCTCAGCATTTGGTACAACACATACACAATTCTACAATAAAACCTACAAGGTGGGAGACTGGGATAAAGGTGATTCAGCACACAAATTGCATTACAGATTGTTTTGAGATTTTCACCATTTTCCTTCACTGCGATACTGAGCTCAAAATAATATTAAACGTGTTATTTACCACTGGTGTACAGTATTTTGCTGTTTATCTTAGAGCTCTCTGTTTTCCTTGTGTGTTCAGTTCTGTTCATTGTTTCTACAACAAACATGAAAAAGGACATGCAATTATTATACTGCAACGGAATCATTTGTTTCCTGTTAAATACATCAGTCTGTTACCCTGCAAACATTGGATAATACGCCGGTATATTATAGCACAGCTGAGGCACGCAGCATATGGAGGTGGTCTGCAACTTAGCGTATCAGTCTGTATGTCTGGAAAAAAAAATGTAAAAAGTAATGAAAAGTTCTGAGACAGTAATATGTTGAATGAGGATTGGAATTCATGACGTCACAGTGATGTCTATATGATGGCCAATGCGACATACGTTGTATCGTTTGATTCATCGTAACTCAAATAGAGGCTGTTAAAGTTTCAGCTCTTCATTCGCGAAGATTAGCCAGATTCTGGGGTCAAATCGCTGTCTCTGCCGAAAAAAAAAAATCACATTTAGCAGATTATGCCGAAAAGGGGCGGGGGTAACTTCATGGCGTATTTCAACACAAGAATCTGCTAATCATAGTCATATTTGGTACAGCTGAATGCCCAATGAATGTCATCAGTTTTCTGGGGGCATGAAAATAACCCACCTGCTGGGAATCAAGATATTAGCGAGATGATTCTAGCGATTCTAGCGATTTCAGCCATTTTAACCTCATTTTGGACAAAAATAATCGCGTGAGACCACCGTAATCAATTACATTGATCGATTAGGAGGCGCATATAAATATTAGGTAATTATTGGTAAAAATAAATAATTGTACTCGGTATGTAAACCAACAACAATTACTTTTTGATGAACTTGTACTGGCTGGTGATTTTAATCCAACTTTTGACTCTATGATGAATCCCCCTAAAAACAGGGATAAAGTGTTTGCGGCAGTGTCTAGATTTATGATACGTTCTGGGAGATTTTAGTGAAAGTTTTGCAACTATTTCTTTATACTAGACACACGCAGATTTTAATTTACATTGATTTTACCATTCTGTTATAGAGTTTAACATCTAGTCTCGGTTACTCTAATGATGCTAAAGGTCACATACCGTACAGACATGTATCCACATGGGATTTCTCGACTCTCTATACTACAATCCCTCATCAGGACCTTATTGGCCGTATAAGTTCATTAATAGTATCTGTGTTCAAGAAAACTGATCGTAGATATATTAATGTCGGAAGCCAGAAAGCATTCTTTAGCTCTACTACATACAAGAGATATCATTCATGGGATGTTTCTTTGTTTTATAGAGTTGCTTGAATTTCTCATTAAAAATATCTATGTGAAATTTGGCAACACAATATATCAGCAGCATATAGGTATTCCAATGGGTACTAATTGTGCAACCCTGTTGGCTGACCTGTATCTGTTCTCTTATGAATATGACTATATGCTGGCGCTTTCAAAAACCGATCCACTCAAAGCCCGTTCCTTCTCATTCACCAAACGCTATATAGACGATCTTCTCGCTGTGGATAATTGCTATATAAATGACGCAGTGAAGGATATATATCCACCTTCACTGGATTTGAAGGAAACTACAGATAGCCCTACAGGCACATCTTATTTAGATCTCTACCTCTATAAAATGAAGCGGGCATTCTCTCTCGTCGACTTTATGACAAAAGAGATGATTACAATTTCGACATCGTAAACTATCCCTTTCTGGATAGTAATATTCCAGTGGGACCTGCATATGGCGTATACATATCTCGCTTAGTAGCATTTGCTAGATCCTGTGTTAAATGTGATGATTTTAATCAACGTCACAAAACATTGTTAGCAGAAACTTATAAAACAGGGCTATTCCACCAAGCGCCTCCACTCAAAGTTTCTCAAATTTGGCGATACATATCGCATGCTGATAGCAAAATACGAACGTAGCGTGCAAGATCTATGGCGCTACGTTTCGTAACTTGTGTCTAATTCCGCTTAACCCGGGGCTAGGGGCCGTATGAACCCATGTACTTCAAGATCCTCATAGTACTCATATGAATAGGCGCAATCAAAGCGTGACTGAGGTACATCTTTTTTCAGATGACGACTCTATAACGAATATTATGGATTAAGAATACTGATCAGCGATACGGATTTGATATTTT
>JAVTVY010008547.1:0-45562 GCA_036873755.1 Hanleya hanleyi
ATAGTGTACCTTGACCAGTTTTGGCATTTATGAGGGATTTATAAGAAGAAATTTTCTTTCGAAACATCAAATAAAGACTGAATTGAATAAGAACATTTCATTATATGAAAGAACCGGGGTGAGATTTGGATTGAGGTGACACATTTATTACAAAGGAAAGTCAGTTGATGCCCCAAAAATATCAAAATAGGCCAGGAAGATCAACCATCATTCCAGTGTTATGTCATTGTCTCTGGACCTTCACCTGGAGACGTTCCGATAATTTGTTTTTGTTTATTCAACCTCTTGTTTTTTCCCCGAGACATATGATCATTGGTTC
Source organism: Hanleya hanleyi (assembly GCA_036873755.1). Classification (NCBI taxonomy): domain Eukaryota; kingdom Metazoa; phylum Mollusca; class Polyplacophora; order Lepidopleurida; family Hanleyidae; genus Hanleya; species Hanleya hanleyi. The sequence continues at coordinate 320 of JAVTVY010008547.1, forward strand.
TACCTACCCTAATTTTGCTGTTTCAAACTACAAATTTATTGTGACAAGACAATATTAGGCTGATGCCTTCAGACCATCTATTGGTCATTTATAATTTTATGGACTACTGGAGATGAATCTGATCTGTGAACAATCTATACTTGCTTGGTATAGATGTGACAAGTATATCAATCCGATGGCATGGCCTGTGTATTTCTTCCGAGTACAGCTTAGTTGAAGTTAATATCAGCTTGGTGATTTATGGACGTTATTAATTCCCTCTGTGCCGACACTTTTAACAGTTCCAAGCTGGTATCAACACTGTCATGAACATGAATGAAGTGAATATATACTCAGAATCGCCTACACAGTTTCAAAGATTATACTCAAAGCTTTCGAACAAGATATAATATGATGAAAATATTTATCTAGGAAGTCTTTATTTTTGTATGCCAACAACAGGCAATCATTGAACTATATTTCTATCGGTACAATTGTACGATACGGTGCAGAGGGTTAATGATGAAGTAGTCTCCACATTACCAGATGATATTTGTTGCCTCGAAAACTTAGCATCTTTTGGATGTGGCAAGTTGAAGGGAAATCAGAAGAAATTACACAAACATTTCAATTTGCAAGTGAAGCTGATGCCACAGACTCATCTCAAGATAATTCATTATATTTGGTGTGTTTTATTATCATGATTATGCCCTATCAGATTAATGGATTTTGCCTGGATTCTTGCATGCTTCCTCCTCAGCCTACTGCAAATTTATTGTGGGTAGGCTTATGGAGTCAAGAGTTTATCTATCTCAGTACCAAATTGCCATCTGATTGTGTGCATTGCAGCACCGAGAGAACGGGTTGGCCATCTTACGTATTAGATAACATAGCTCACATGGTAAGGCCAAATCTACAGTTCGGATGTGACGTGTGATGGATTTTCACTGAGAGCTAAATCAGTCTTTATTCTTTATCTCCAAAAGTATTTTGAGATACTGCATGCCCTTTCTGGTAAGCAGATTTTCGTCCAAAATCGTGTGTTGCCGAGATACCAATGTGTCAAAGAAGACACGTAGCATTAAGGAAGCCGATATTCTTGCATAGGATAAGTGGACATAAGGATCCAACATCTGTGTATGGTAGGCGCCAAGTACACTTTACTTCGCCAATTAGAGAACCGTGGAATGGTAATCAAGGTACGGGACAGCTGGAGAATATTTTCTTCGACCGGCGCACTCAGGGGATGAGTATCCTATTAATGAAGTACAACAACTGGGCTGACGCCGGAACATTCTCACATTATGAAAAACTCTGCCCAAGTCCACAACGAGATTAGGTTAAATATATTTTTGACAGCTTTGTAATTGGTTCTTCAACAAGAACTCCTATTCGGATTTGATCTCCGATTGATTAAAAAATAACACAGTATGATATACCAGTTAGTAAGGAGCAGTTTCGCATGGTTATAAAAAAAAAGCAGCTTTTGGTATATGAGCGGTCATGTTCATCTAAGTTCATCTTAAAAAATGAGATGATATCCCCAGCACCAAAATATATATGTATATTAATATATTAATTATTAGTTATTGATCAATCAAGAAAATGCAAACGTCAATTCGCGAAACATATCATGCAGTTCCCTAAAAAAATATCTGCGCTTGGGCGTTTGAAATTTTTGCGAGCGATTCGCCATTCCTAGATAGAAGAGTTTGGACGAATTTCTGTCAGCCTCAAAATCGTTGGATTTTGTCAACTCTCTCCCATCTGTTTTTCTGCAGCAAATTTGGCTAAAGCATCATTGGTATAATTATAGTCGATGATAGTGGGATCGCCATAGACAACGCATGCAAGAATATTGAAGAAATTTGAAACTCTGACCGCTTCGACGGGTTTTCTTCTGTTTCGTCATTGAATAAATGATGCACGCGTAGAGGAAAATGACGTCACTGTGTGACGTGTGAGTGACGTAGCGACGCTCACGTATCTGAATGCTGAATAGCTGCAGCAATGGCATAACGTCATGGCTAGTGCCTAATGTTCGTTAGAGTGGCAGAGCATACGTAGGCAGAATGCACCACATGTGTAAACGCTTGTTGACACAGCAGTCGAAAAATAAACGGCATGTCATGCTGTTTATTTCTAAAGACAAATTTCTTCTATTTTCTCGTGAATGGTGGAAACAAGTTTAGTTGCTTATGGTCAAATGTGTTTTATTTTGTACCAGTCGTAACATATGCCATTTTCGTGGAGTCTGGCAAAGATCGATTCCAGCCTAGACTTGAGACTGATGACATCTTTAGCAGAACGAATTCAACGCTGCGTCGCCAAGGCATTCGTGGAAGATGACGTAATTCATGGACGTTATTGGGAGCTCTGTAACGCAGGGATCTGTGTAACATTATGATGTCACCAATTATGACGTTGAAAAGTCATGCTTTGGAACCGCACGTTCGATCTCAAAACGTGGTCAAAGCGACAGTGCGCGAAGGATGGAGGGGTTAGTAACACGCAAATGTGGAGAGATGATCATACATGTCTACTATTTTGTACATGGAAGCATCAGATCAACCACGGACGAATTTAAGAAGTTTTCGCGGTATAACTTTAGCATCGTAGATTCTTGTGTGTGTGCATGTGCATATCCCTTGAACGACCCAGTCATACCAATTACCAATATACGAGTTGTCAGAGCATTTCCATCATAGCGCTCTAGATTTGTATCTAAAACGCTTATGCCGGTGCTAGGGGCCGAGTGGTCATATCATCCAAGTTGCCACATGAACAGGCACAATAATAGCGTACCTGAGATACAACACATATCACGAATCGTTAGATTCTTGGTATGTGCTGAGTAGGTTAACCGGAAGACTATATTGTGAAGTAATGTCACTCTGCCAGTATGTCGGCACCTCATCCCACTTCCCTTATATGGGTTGTAATTGTAATACAAAAAAAAAACTTAAACGGAAGTAGATAAATGGTTCGCATAGCTGTCATTGCATGTATATAAAAGATCAGCAAAGATAACCGATGCACATATATGAATTTTACGAGATACAGATTTAAGCGATGGTTGCATCCCTGTGTATCTAATGTCGTTCAACAAATGTTGGATGGGGTGTGTACTGTTTAACTGGATGTGTTTTTTAACCAAATCAAATCAAAAGAATGCAATATTTTCGCCCCAGAAAGCACCCCGATATCGCGAGCTTTCGATAATTATACCATGAATCAGAAAAAAACGCGCATGCTTTCCCAGATGATGTAATTATAGTCACCAATCGATAGAAGAGCTATATGGTGGGATCAAACTGATCGAAAATTTTCATCAGTAATATCGTGCTGGGCAAGATTAGGTTCATTGTCACTTTAATGCATGGAGTAAGGATCAAATTATCCATCGCAATGCAGAATAAAAAAAAACTTCAGTTTCGTGAGCAAATATAACCATGGATAATTAGATTGGCAACTCTCATTTGAAAGCAATAGGCGGTTTCTAACGTTTAACATCAATCTGCATCTAATGGGTGAGCGTTGTAATCAATCTTCTGAATATAACGACATTCTACAGTTCATTTCACTTCTACAAACTAAATGGTCTGAATCGATGTTTCAATAGGCAGTCGTATTCCACAAAGAGTCACAGTCTCTGATCTGTTAGCATGAACATATTTTCGGATGGGTTATTCTTGTATTTTGCATGGACGTTGGCTATCTACTGAATAGCGGATCTGCAAGCTAGTTTCCCTATTAAAATTTTTCATAGATAATTTCGCCCGTATGGCAAGCCGCTTTACTTGTCAGCGAATATTGGATGACATCTTCGAATGGTTTCATGATATCACCACACGATTTGCTGATGTCACCAAATGCGTTGATTTGCTGATATCACCAAATGATTTAGAGATATGATCATATCATTTGGAGATATCAGCAAATCATTTGATGATATCAACAAATATTGTAATTGTTGATATCAATAAATCATTTTCTGGTTAGGCGATGTGCCTTTCGAGTCAGAGGAAATGTTACACATGTACTGGTATGTACATGCATACTTCCACATAGACTCTAGCAGGGGATATGTGGTTAAGTCTATGTGGTCTTGGGAATTCTGATGTTAGCCTGTTGGTAGATGCTTTCTGGGTTAACAGACTAATAAAACTATTTTATGACTTTAAAACAAACGATGTATTTGCTGATATAGTGATATATCAGTCAATACTGAATAAAAAATACAACGGCTTGACACACGACTGACATATGTATGCATAGGTGCATGAACTTTTTCTTCCCTTCAGTGCTCCATTTTGAGGAAACCGTTTAATCAAAAGAACGAAAATATATTTACAACATTACATAGTGTTTCAACAGGATGTGAAATAACAAGGGGTGAGCCCGCAATAACACCCAGTTACAACAGCAACGAATCGCGTATGATGGATTCGGCCTGTAAAAGATATACTTACCTCTGGGGGTAACGACCCCATCTGTTAGCCTATTCTTTGACGTTGGACAGTCTTCATATTCTCAGCGGTACCGGTATCAAGAATACAAAAAAAATCTACCAACAGGGGATTAATCATATGTATTCACCGCGAGCTGTTATTAATTAAACTACATCAATAAGGATAATAGAAAGCAATTTGATTAAACCCGATAGTATCAATAAAATATCAACGGGTTAATCATCTCTAGATTTACGACGGATGTACATAATAATTGACAGATATCGATGCTGGATTCATTATTTAGTGCACGTGGAATGAACCAAGATTATTCGCATTACATTCCAATAAAAGTTGTCCCTTCCACCCTATCGTAACGTAGACGTTACAAGCATTCCATTATACAGTCATTTGGGCATTGCAAACATCAGAGTGCACGAGATTTATATTCTTAGGCATCTATGGGTGCTATTTCATGCCCTATACTAAATATCGATACATGAACATGTCTTAGAAGCCTTGAGCTACAAGAAAAATACTTTTTAGTATTCGACGTAATATATCGTTTCATCATCACGAGCCGCTACGTCATTGTTGACAGTGAATATTTGAGCGCGCATGTCAAATGTGATCTTTTGGAGTTGTTACTGATTTGCCTATGTGTGTATTAAAGAACATTTTTTTTATGTTGATTGTAGTTATTATAAATATTATTCGGGTATAATAGTGCACCGAACTACCAAATATCTGCCCTCTTATGGATATAGAGCTATGAGAAGAAATACTTTATTCAAAACCTGTTCGCCTCCATTTACCAAAAAAATCCCTAGACGAATCCTCGTTCACGTGACACCATGAAGGATATATATCAACCTTCGCTGAAGTTGGAGAAACATTATCGGAATGTCAGAATGAAGCATCACATTTCAGCTTGCCCTTATACAATTCTTGTGTGTGTGCATGTGCATATGCCTTGAATGGACAATAAATATTCCTTAATTTAATTCCTTAAGATATTACTCACTTACCAAAAATAATATCTCAGCCTGCAAGATATTTGTGCTGCGAGTCAAAGTTTGCTTCAGCCATGACTAGTGGCTGTATAAACGCAACGCAATGAAATATAAAAATGAGCAAACAAAATATGAATGTATTTAGAAACACAAATCAGTACCATGGGTCTTACAATAGTAACGATGTGACGTCTGGTCAACGTCATTGAAGAGCGTTGACTCTCCTTCTCTCACAAAGGACCAAATGATATTCTATTTTTATTCTCAGACGAATATACTGCTATTGTCCCTGGAATTGTTATGCTTATTCACTTCTCTGACTTCTTTATATAAGGTTTGCTTTCAGTCTGTACCCCACGCAGGATTGCGTGAACATATCGAAATACTGAATTCAGACGACACCCTCAGTACCAACATCCATGAAGGCATTGAATAAAAGCGTCAGATCCATCGTTATGTAAGTAGGCCTATAATCGAATCTGTCAACATACAATGGCGTTGCTATATTTGAATCCGTAGTTTGTAATCCAAACTAATGCATTTCCAAGCCGTTTCACTTGGTACATTGTAAGCCAGTCACGGTTTGATTATGTCTGTTCATGTGGACATCATCAGCGTATTTTAGTGCATGATGTTCATAGAACCCGTAGCTCTGAGTTGAGCGGAGCCACTGACCATAGCCTCAGATATCATGTACGCTGCGATCGTATGTTGTTTCATATTTATCTCCAAATTCGAGAAACTTGGAATAAGGGTTAAGATAAATAAAATTTAGAAGTAGCCACCACCATATACTATTTGTTTCCCGATGTTGACTGAAATGCCGTCATTTACATCTGACGACGATACAGCTCACCAATCTCCAATGTACGAGTTGTCACAGCGAAACAGCTCACCAATTACCAGTATACGAGTTGTCAGAGCATTTCCATCATAGCTCTCTAGATTTGTATCTAATACCGCTTTATGCCGGTGCTAGGGGCCGTGTGGTCATATCATCCAAGTTGCCACATGAACAGGTACAATAAAAGCGTGCCTGAGATACAACACATATCACGAATCGTTAGATTCTTGGCATGTGCTTTAGAATAGGTTAACCAGAAGACTATTCTGTGAAGTCATGTGACGCAGTCAGTATGTCGGCACCTCTTCCCACTTCCCTTATATGTGTTGTAATTCACAGAATCTATCAAATACTCCTATAGTCGAGCCTTGTGCCAGATCCGACAAGAAATGTCGATAATATCATGGGTTTACTAGCAGAATCTTCGAACTATCCGTGCACGGGCAAATATCAGTATGTGTCACGCCCGACTAAAGCTTATGTCTATCATACAATTTTACTTTGGAAATATAACAATTAAACATTTTGTCCGCCAGGAGTTCGGCGTTTATATTGCCTTAATAATAAGATATTTCGAGTGTGGAAGCAGAACGTCTTGACGGAGGTCGGCTTTTATTTTTGTATCCGATGTGCGGTTTGTCTGACAATTTATTGCACAAACTATCTTGGGATCAATTTAGGAGATGTGAGATCCAAGTTCTTTCCGGATGGATATGACAAATGTCGTTTTTCTTCATTAGGTTTGAATCTGGGTTCCCATGTGTACCTGAATGGTAATCGATAGTCTAGCATAGGAAAATTGGATCAACCATCTGTGTGAAATTAACCTTTTGCATCTGCCTCTTGCAGCTGATTGATGCACAAGGTCGATATATTTTGAAAATCTCACTGAAATGACTTTAGATCAAGAGTGCCATGTTAAAGTAGCGCAACTATTGAAAAAAGTGTCTAAAAATTTCATAGATTATAGATCAGCCTGTGTTTAAATTTGACAGATTTTATAATCAGTCCAGGAAGGGTTAATAACTCAGTAAACGAATGCATTAAAAACATGTACATACATTAAAATGTATACAACAAACCGATCTCTCTCAATTAATCTAAAATACAATCTTGTTTTAGTCGACTAAAACAATCTTCCAAAGCAGCTGCTCGATAAAAGTTATCTCTTGCAATCTTAAAATCTATACAGTCGATAAGAATATATTTCACTGTGAAATCTTCGTGGCATGGAATACACCTTGAGGCTGGCTCATTTTTAATAAATGTTCGTGAGTTAATCGTGTATGGCCGATTCTACATCGTCAAATCATGGCTTGGTCGAACAGTTTCTGGCTGTTAGATGAGTATAGCCTACCTGTTTTCTGAACTCGTGAAGTTTGTTATTATCCATAGCATCTCATAAAGATTGAAACAACTTTTCACATAAGCCAACAGGATCAACCTCATCATCTAGGGCTGCCTCCACCATTTCATCAGCTTCAGTAGTACCTTTGATGTCAACGTGACTAGGTGCCCAACAAAACACAATATCAATATGTTGATCAAATTTGCTGTCCTATAATTGTAGAATATGCAAGATGGTGGGTTGAGTTAAATTTCCACTTTCAATAACTTGAAGACATGATAGTGAAGCTGAGAAAATGACACATTTCTTCCTTTTAATCTACCCAATACCGTCTAAAGCCGAAAATAGAGATTTTGCTTCTGCAGCGAATATGGAACGTTTACCTAGTAGCCGATAGGGTTTAGTTTTGGAACTAAAGATACTTGCACATGCTACTCTCTCACACCATCTTTAGAACCATCTGTATAAATAGCCTGATGCGATCTGTATTTCTCTGTTACTAGACCAAATTCTTGTGTCTACACGAGCTGGATCGTATCCGCCTTTTTATATTTCGTCAATGTAATATCTACTTCTGGTAAGGGGGATAATTTGCTGCACTGAAAGCAACTGCTGTTACGGAAGAAATTGGCGGCCACATTGAATTTATCCAAAACCTACGGAGATCTCCGACGAAACCGCAGAATCGATCGGTGCGAAAGTAGGCATTGGTGATCAAATGATGGAGATCACCCCCAGATATATCGGAGAAGTTTCTCTGTGGCCGCCATCGACCAATCAAAATGGTCGGATGTTCAAGTCACGTATTTGGATTGGGAAAGATACGAAGCTTTCAGGCAATTGATTTTAAGATCCACCACACGCAGTCCACCTTCATAACCTTTTGCAATGACAAATCTCTTAACCCTACCAGGCCTGGGGGTGCCTTGCACTCTGTGACCTTGTAAGTGATAATATTGGGGTCATTTTGAGCCTATTTGCATCCCCACCCCCGAAGACAGGATCAAGGAAAAATGCAAAATAAATGGCAGCCTGTGGTGTACCAGAATGTACCAGTGATGTTTTCGTCAATTTTCTTCAAATTTTCTGCTTTTCTGCGAGGAAAAGTGGGCAAAAAGTATTTTATTTCACATTGTTATTTACAACCATGCCGTCTTTGCGAGGAAAACGCATACATGAAAATTTCGAAAATCAGAACGAAAATTCCACTAAAAAAGGCTTCTCTAAAAATAACATCACTATGACGTAATTAAAGCGGTCATCTTGGATGTGTTTTCCATTTTCTGGTAGAGCTTGATCCAGGGGTGTAGCGTGGTAAGTTTCAGTCCCATACATCACGGGATGAGAAAAATATTTAGGTGGGGGCGAAATTACAAGCGTCTAGTCTGTCATTCATAATTCAACCGTCGTCCATTAGGGAATATCCGCGTCCATAATCCAAAGACCTATTCCATATTCCATATAACAGTATTAGCACCAAATTCAAGACAATCATAGTATACATAAACATAGGCTAGTTTCTTGCAAGAGAGAAGCGGTCAACAGTTTTCAATGATGCCGGCAAGACATCATGATGTTCCAAAAATATCAAATCCGTATCGCTGATCAGTGTTCTTAATCCATAATATTCGTTGTAAAGTAGTCATCTAAAGAATGATGTAGCTCAGTCACGCTTTGATTGTGACTTTTCATATGAGTACCATGAGGATCTTGAAGTACATGGGTTCATACGGCCTCTAGCCCCGGGTTAAGCGGAATTAGACACAAGTTACGAAACGTAACGCCATAGATCTTGTACGCTACGCTCGTATTTTGCTATCAGCATGCGATATGTATCGCCAAATTTGAGAAACTGTGAGTGGAGGCGTTTGGTGGTGTAGCCCTGTTTTATAAGTTTCTGCAACAATGTTTTGTGACGTTGATTAAAATCGTCACATATAACACAGGATCTAGCAAATGCTACTAGGCGTGATATGTATATGCCATATACAGGTCCCACTGGAATATTACTGTCCAGAAAGGGATAGTTTACGATGTCGAAATTGTAATCATCTCTTTTGTCATACAGTCGACGAGAGAGAAGGCCCGCTTCATTTTTATAGAGACATAGGTCTTAATATGATGTGCCCGTAGGGTTATCTGTAGTTTCCTTCAAATCCAGTGAAGGTGGATATATATCCTTCACTGCGTCATTTATATAGCGATTATCCACAGCGACAAGATCGTCTATATAGCGTTTGGTGAATTAGAAGGAACGGGCTTTGAATGGATCGGTTTTTAAAAGCGCCTGCATATAGTCATATTCATAAGAGAAGTAATTTGTAATGTGTTTTGTAATACTGCTCATCAACCGATAAAGTAGCTACGATTGCATCTATCGAAAATTAACTTCCCCGATAAAATGGAAGATAACAGATTATCTTTCGAAATACAAAAAATAAAGGAATGAGCATTGCTATTAGGTTATTGGATTCTTGCAAACCAATACAAAGCAAATCGGAGTTTCTGTCTTGAGGCATCCATTGGCTTCTCATAATCAAGCAACGAAATACATCTTCGTGTTGCTGATGAAATTTTGCCAATTGTCACCCAAACTCTGTGGCAGTGCTTGCCGAAGTTTTTAATCTGTTGCGCTTTTTCATTATGAGAGTTATATATGTTATTATCTGACGAAATTTTCAACCAGTAAAATAAGTATACCCATGATATAGAAAAATATGCCTTGGTACAGAATCAGGAAAAATTGCAGCTAAAAAGGAGTATATTAACCATTCGCCCTAACTTATCCTCAAGTGGCTGCTTCGTGTGGCACGCCAATATGTCCAGAAACTCACGTGTTTACAAATTAAAATATAATATTACAACTAGATATATATATCCTTTAGATCCATTGCAATAACATTCACGCACATGCCTCATCCACTAAATTAATACATTCGGGAATGGATGTAAAACGCAGGTAAAATACCTCATCCATTTTCATACCTTCGTGCTTGGAGAGATCATTCAATCACTAAAAGTGCATTCACTCTCTCAATCTCCTTAACCATTGGTATTTGGGAAACCAACACAGCACGTTATTTATCCTGTGTTTTCGCTGCAAGCTTTCATTAATTAGAGGGTAAGATTGAGGATAATAGAAGCCAGCTCGATTATACTCTGTGGTATCAATAAAATATCAGCATTGCGTTTGCTATCCGAGCGAACACGCCCCGAAGTAATCTTATCTAGATTTAGTATTCTTATACACATTGATTAAGCCGGTCATTTAGATTCGATTCATCCCTCACCATTTATGCAGTAATTCTAGATAACAAGATTTTTTTCGAGATTTGACGTCTATTCTGCACGTAGGGAATAAATATTGCCACAGGTTTGTGATATAAATTTCATAAAGAGGACTCTGAAGGGAGTATTTTCGGATATTTTTCTCTTATCTGGCGTCAGCGGGTGAACGTCTGACAAAGCTACGATATCTCTTCAAAACTTCATAAAAAGTACAGTTACAAGTTGTAATGAGGGCTTTAAATTATTTTAGAGTGAAATAGTTTCTTAAATGTTTGGAAGGTGGCTCCAGTTTACTGTATTCCTGCACATTCGCGAGTTTTTTTTATGGCCCCCTACCAAACTTTCTATCCTCTCTCCGGAACGACAAAAACTTGAGACTTTGTAGCTTATCATATTAGAGTTATTTTTAGCCTATTTGCAAGACTCCCCGAGTAGAGGACCATGAGTAAATTCAAATGGCTGCCATGTGGGATACCATACAGTGAGGTTTTCGTAATTTTTCTTCAACATTTTTGCTTTTCTGCGAGGAAAAGTGGGCAAAATTAATTTATTTCGCGTCACACTATTATTTACTAGTATGCCATGCAGTTTTTGCGAAGAAATTACACAAATAGACCGAAAATCAACCAAACAATGCCGTTTTTAAAAATTACGTCACTGTGACGTCATAACAGCACCCATCTTGCATTTTTTTCACATTTTGCGATAGATTTATACCCAAGGGTATAGTGCAGTAATTTTCAGCTCTCTAGCCCAAAGTGTAAGAACAATATTTAGAGGGGCGCCGAACACTGGAGTTCAGATGCAACTGTAACACTTTTAACTATATATATTCACTCCATGTATATCTATCCACCATAATGTCCATCACAAAACTGGTATAAGGTTCGTATATGGCTTGATGTGGATATCCACATTCCGCTCCTGGCAGTTGTTTCAAGTTAGTGGTAGTTTCACTAGGCAACCGTCCTCTATGATAAATTTCCGAGCCCATGATGTCATTAACGAGTGCATCGTGTATGAACGTCTCAGTGCGACTGGCATATCGATTCCATGGTTTATCTCAATTATTCAGCCTGTTGCGTTCTGGAAACTAAGATATATTCAGTATCGTTTTCCTCGGTCTGCTTCATATGGCCACCAAATCGCGCCAATTTGAGGAAGGTGGGCCAATACGGGAAAGCCGGTCCAATACGGAAAAACAGGGCCAATACGACCCGGGCCAATATGACTTTCAACATGGCGACGTTGACGATGAATTAGCCCAGGAATGGCTGTAGTCTCGAATGGCTGTGTGGTGTAGGGAAACAACCACGCCCACCTACACCGCGAAAGTTCTACAGCTAACGATGAATGATCCTCAATTCGTGATCTTCTCCGAATGATGTCACTGTTTTCACTTTGAACGGTTATTCGTTTATAGCCAGTGTGATAATTTTCGATAGATCTATCGAAGATACATAGATCTATGTACCGGTACCCAAACCTTGAAATCAAGCTTAGGGTGGCGATTCATGCTGAAATAGATTATAGTGACACGAGCGTGACATCGACTTGCCAAGCACAAGCAGACAGAAAAACAGTTATCCAACACCGATGAACAAAGCGATGACTACAGTGATATTTTAAGAAAGAAGATGATGCCATATTTTCAGCCAGTAGAGCTATTCACATGTGGATGGAACCGATAGAAATTAAATGCGAAGGAAACACCTGGATGATGATGTTGAAAACTAGGGTCTCCATCGGTCTTCGATCACCAAATCAGGACTGCAGGATCAATTCACCATATTTCAAGGTTGTATTTTGTCTCATCGTTCTCATCAAATAAAATTAGTATATTGCTTTCATGATATATATTGAACAAACGTAATTTCATCTGCTTTTATCTTTTTGACCCCCGTTTCCTACCTTGAAGAACCCAGCCCAGGTTGCAGATGATTGACCATCCTGATTATTGCCGGATCCCGATTATTGATTAAAGCGTTAGCCTACTGTAGAGGGAATCCACTTTCCGACTATAATGGTACTTTGAAACCACATTAATCCTGGAAAATTAATGAGCCTACTATGAAGGAATATATATCCTGATTTGGAGGCGTCACAATACTAAAATATTCCTTGATACAGGTATGAATCAAAGATTATAGGAGAGTTATTTAATAAAAATGTCGTTAACCAATTGTTTTCATATTGACCTTGTTATAGGTCCTCGGTCAGTCGTGTTGGCCCGAGGCCGCAGACCTCGGGCCTATAACAAGGTCAATATGAAAACACTTGGTTAATAACATAATAGTATGTTCACTTCATAACACCGAATACGACATATACATACTTATCAGTGTTACATAAGGTCATATATTAACCGATTTGCAAGGCTAAAGCGGTCAGTTTGAAGCAAAATATGCCAAATTTGTCGATATATTCGTGCTGAGCAAGCAGTGGTGTGGACCAGACGTCTCTCCAAAGTAGGCATGAAGGACTTGAACATTGCCAATTAAATGGTACTTGAGTGGAACATACACTACCGGTCAGCGGTTGAGAAATCTCCTTTGACCAGCGACCAGGGCTGATAGCACCCTCTTCAAATAGGTCAAGGGTTGTTTTCAGAACTGAGATGCTCTGATATCCAGACAATCTTTTGAATTCCTAGATTCACGATCGAAACATGACCGTTTCTATAAGCGGGTCTTTCCCTATCTTTCTACATAAGAAATTCTGTTGAGTACACTTGCTGAATCTGATTAACTGACGTGCATGGATGCACCAGAGCAATGCATATTCTGCCTACCTCCTATCGCAACCTCTATAATATATTATATCGAAATATGTGCAACAAGTGAACTATCCTCCTTGGAGAACCGCCAAATTGTTCAGCATAGAAACCGATAAAGTAAACAGTTATACTCAGGGATGACTGAAAATTTAATATGAATATGTTTTAGCTTTAATTTACCTTCCTAGCAATGACCGTGTGGATACGTCATTGTCTCCACATGAAAATCTGCAATAAAGTGCGATTGAGATACTAAGGCTACATCCGAGAATTCACCGAATTCTCGGTTCTGAATGTTAGGTGTCGACGAAGGCTTTTCTATAGAGTCACATGGTTGCTTTTTAGTCGCCAGCCGTCGTCAATTTTCCCACCTCTCGCATATCGCTCCAATTACAAGCGTCTGGTCCGTCATTCATAATTCAGCTGTCGTCCATTAGAGAATATCCGCGTCCATAATCCAAAGACCTAACTGTTTTTGTAGGATATGGCTTTGATGGATAAGTTTTTATGGCTAAAATGGGAAAGTACTGAGAAATTTGTGTATGACTGAATTGGTGTATCGTAGATTTTCTCTTCACCAATGGAGGTAAAGATAAATGGGCGTGAAAGACCTCGAATGTAGTAAATTTGTTATTTGAATATGTTACTTAATATGTTCGACGTTTCATAACATGAGTAGTGTGACTAACGTCACATGACCTACGAAGTAGATGAGAAAGATGACTTGGGGGTCCAAGCGTAATGTTATAGGTCATCTAAGTAGGTCAGCTCAGAACTTAGTCCCCTAATGCACGGTCATGCCAAAAATTAAGGTTCTAATGTCAACGGTTCTCCTTATTTTGCCGACGAAAGGATTCGGATGGACTGACTGACGGACTCATTACCGGACAATTTGCAAATGGGAGCCTACTTCGTAGGAATAAAATGCACTTTTAACTACATGAGCAGTGTGACTAACGTCACAGGACCTACGAAGTAGAGAAGGCATTAGGACTCGAACGCGAACTGAACTCTTGGAAATCCCACTCCCAGTTGAAATCCTGCCTATATTAAGATGGGCACCGCCTAAGTCAGAATCGCCAGTGATTTTCATCAAAAATCAACAGAAATTTTCATCAAAAGTAGGTCAGCTCAGAACTTGTTGGTAACAGTCTCCTAATGCGCCTTCATTCCAAAAATAAATAACGATCGCCGATTTAATTTTACAATTTTTTAACTAAAGGTAACGGATTGAATAATAAAACTCCGTGGCAGTGATTCTGTATCCCTTAATCAAGAAATCAAAGTGGATCAAGATTTGAAATGACAAGAAAAATTTAGACATAATTACACATGTAATGTTTTTGTTTAAATTATATCCCAGTGTGATATATAGTCAATATTCAAGAAGTACCAAAAAAAACGAGAAGTACGTGCTCAAATGTTCACATCATGATCAAAGTTACTTTATCTAGTTAAATTCTACCCAAAGAAAATAATTTAAGACCCTTTAAACATGCCGTCAATGCCAGATGTTGAGTTTTATACAGCTGTAGATCAGGGCTCTGGGTGCATATATCATGTTTCCATACACTTGATGCACACAACAGCGGCAAAAACAAAGCCTCCTTGAACAACCTATCTTTATACAGGAAATTCTTAACTCAGAAAATACCATTCTCTCTCAAAAGAAAACAATTTACGCCAGGAAGGCCTTTTTTATTAAGCTAATTTTGTTAGGTAGGGGCCTACTTAGATTCAATAATTGTCACGAAATTTCTTTGGTTATATCTTAATTGCAACCATGTTTGTTCCTCATGCTTGAGGTATGTACATGTATAACACTATATTTGAGAGTCCAGACATTTCACCATTCATGTGAACAAATTGTACTAAACATGGAATAATTAAATTCACACTACCCATTTCTACAGTATCAGTACTATGTTACTATCTGTAGCAGTTGAAACCCAGTAAAACTTAAACAGTTAAAACCAGTAAAGAAATTTGTCTGTTATATAACAGAAAATATTTGAATGAGTAAACTACTAAACAACTTACATGATACCAACAAATGTCCCAACACAAGCTGATAAATTCCTTGGGTGGCTTGCAGGATGGCTTTGTTTCACCCTCAGTAAACTTTTATCATTGTTGCTCACAGGCTAATCTGAAGGATGATACCAGATCTTTCTTTGTTCTGCTGGGTTATTGCACCAGGCTGACTAATTGGTTGATGTAGGATATTTCACCATCAGTGGCAATTTGACCTAAATTTGAAGCCTGATCTGTGATGAAATATTTGGATGTGAAATAGGATACACGTTAAAGGCCACAGTTTACATATATCTATAACAATATACTGAATTGAGTGTATTAAGAATGGCAAGTTGGTAATGGCAGTGTAGATAAATGCACTAACAAATGATGGAAAATTAGCATTTCCTATTTCATTATCCCATCACGTTTTGTACTGTGTTATATATACAGTGAAACATACAGCCAAGGGTTCCCAATGGGCATGACAGTGCACTCGCTGAGCTATCAATAAATAATTAAAAAAATAATTATAAATCAAATTTTAATCAGAATTCGGTCTGCTCAGAACTTGCTGGTAACAATGCCCTAATGCACGTTCGTGGTTCTCCTTATTTTGCCGACGAAAGGACTCAGATGGACTGACAGACTGCCTGACTGACTCAATCATTACCGGACAATTTGCGATCTGTAGCCTACTTCGTAGGAATATATATTCACTCCATGTATGTCTATCCACCATAACGTGTGTCACAAAACTGGCATAAGGTTCGTATATGGGTTGATGTGGATATCCATATTCCATTCCAGGCGGTTGTTTCAATTAATTGAAAGTTTCACTTGGCAACCATCGTCTATGATCGTCTCTGATATTTGTTTTTCTGGTTGACGTTTCATTCATCCAAAAACCGATTTGCAAGGATAAAGCGGTCAGTTTCAAGCAAAACATGCCAAGTTTTTCGATATATTTGTGAAGAGCAAGCTGCCGTGTGGCCCAGACGTCTGCCCAAGGTAGACATGAGGAACTTGAACATTGCCAATTAAATGGTACTTGAGTGGAACATATACTACCGGTTAGCAGCTCAGAAATCTCCTTTGATCAGCGACCAGGGCTAATAGCACCCTGTTGAAATAGGTCAAGGGTTGTTTTCAGAACTGAGATGCTCTGATATCAAAATAATCTTTTGCATTCTCGGATTCACAATCGAAACTTGACCGCTTCTGTAAGCAAGTCTTTCGCTGTCTTTCTACGTCAGAAATTCTGTTGAGTACACTTCATGAATCTGATAAACTGACTTGCATGGACGCATCAGAGCAATGCATATTCTGCCCACCTCCTACCGCTACATCTTCGTACCGCAACCTCTATAATATATTATATCGAAATATGTGCAACAAGTGAACTATCCTCCTTGGAGAACCGCCAAATTGCTCAGCATAGAAACCGAGAAACAGTTAACAGGTATACTCAGGAATGACTGAAAATTAATTATGAATATGTTTTAGCTTTAATTCGCCTTCTTATCAATGTCATAACTTTGTAGGATATGGCCATTATGGATAAGTTTTTATTGCTAAAATGGGAAAGTGTTGAACAATTTGTGTATGATTGAATTGGTGTATCTTAGATCCTCTATTCACCAATGGAGGTAAAGAAAAATGGGCGTGAAAGACCTCGAATGTAGTATAGTTGTCTATAATGAGTATTTGAATATGTTACTTAATATGTTCGACGTGTCACAATGAAAGGCAAAATGGGTATTTTTGGTCCAGTAATATACTTTTAACACTATTTCGTTCTATCAAAATCTTTAGCGATGTTGTGCCTGTTCAGTTTCTTTGTTTCTGCCGTTCGTGGGCATCGGTGTTCGGTCATCGGTCTTCGTTCAAATGTCAACATATTTTCGTACTTGTTCAACCTTTGGCGGTCTACGGTTATTTCGTTTCGTTCATCGTTCCGTTCGCAATTAAAACAACATTTTACTATGATGATGTGTATGGGCGGCCATTTATGTCAAAATTACCAACTCGGGTTGTACAGCTTAACTCACAACAGACAACGTATCTAAAGACATAAAGTGTTGATTTAAACGCTTATTTCATATTTTTGCGAACAAGGAACCTATTAACTCTAAGCGCATATTTCATCTCTCCCCAAATGAAGAATCTAACTGTGAACGAAAAGTGGAGATACAGAAATACAAGCGAACTCAGAGCGAACATATATTTCAGCATGTACAACGTATCAGAGAACGAACCTCTTTCAGAACGTACTTTATAATCAAGGGGGCGCTCAGCAGACGGGAGACCACTCGAGCGCCTCTGTTCGTCCTCCCCCCCCTCATATTTTGAGGGGGTGGCTTTCGTTTACATGTGCGACTCTTAGTAAGAAGTCTCACAAGACCTGCAAGATGAGAATGACAAGTTCCTGTAAACTTTTTTTGTCTGATATCTGAAGTTCAAATCTTTTGGTACACTTTAGCCCAGGAGCAAACATCGGAACTCGGAATAGCGGCCGAGTTTCACGTCATAAATCTTTCTACCATCCGGAATGACCCAAATATTTCCGCAAATAAAATTGTTCGTTGTGAAACAGCTCGTTCGCTCCGAGTTATACTCTTCGTTTAAAAAATAGGTCACTCTATGTCAGACTGGCTATTCGTCCAGAAATAGACTTTTCATTCTGAATTTGCTTTCGAACATCGTGCCGCTTGTTTTCGGGTTGAGTATACGTTCAGAGTTAAGGTTTTTTATTTGCAGGAATATAAAATGCGTTCAAGACTACATTGTAAGATATGCTGTCTGTTCTGAGTTTGGCTTTACGTTTTGTAATTGCTAATTTTGACATGAATGGCTGCCCATAGATGTGTTCAATTTTCTAAAGCAAGCGTCAGATCCGACATACGATATTCAGCCGTCGTCCATAGAGTAATTTCTACGTCATTATTAAAAAAACCTATTTCATATCACAGTTATCACCAATTCCAAATGTGATGAAATAAAACTAAAATGGTTTCCTATAATAGAGAAGCGGTCAACAGTTTTCAATGTCAGCAAGAACTGATGATGTTCTACACGAAAAATTCATTACATATTATTTTTCATCCAAATGAACACAACGTCGTTTCCAGAGTATGTATCTCCTACATGCTTTGAGTGTAGTGTTCAATTGAAAACCATGGGATGTAAAACGCATGATATTCAAACAGCCCCTGATCCCGGGTTAAGCGGTTTATGACACTTGTCCCCCAACGCAAGTTTAAAGATTTTCTACTAATAACAGCTGCAATTCGATACAATCAGGGTAAACTGTTGAAATAATCTATATAATTTCTCGAGATATCTGACGAATTTGTAATCAAACATGACCAATATTAATATCAAAGTCGCTAGATCTAATCTCCATCCAACTACGATATTTTCTTGAATAAATTCAGCAGTTAATATACACAATAAATAATTATAACAATATTGGTTGGGTATATATATATTGTGTTGTCTGAAATAAGGTCGCTATTAACAATCATTTATCGCTCATAGACTTCACACGATACCAAAGCCTGGCCGTAATCATACCGACCCTGGTAATTATCGTCCGATTTCACTGACTAGTTGTGTTTGTAAAACAACGGAACGCATGGTAAATGGTCGCCTTGTTTGGTACCTAGAAACTGAAAAGAAACTTATTGATATTCAAGCTGGGTTCCGTAAAAATAGAAGTACCATTGACCATTTAGTCCGATGTCTATGTCAAGAACTTGTAGTTTCCATCTTTTTTTATTTAGAAAAAGCCTATGATACTACATGGAAATATGGGATTCTAAAAACATTCACACTATGGGATTAAGGACCGTTTACCCATTTTCATATCCAACTTTTTAAATAATAGACCATTCCAAGTTCGGTTGGGTACAACCACGTCTGCTCATTTCGACCAAGATCAAGGTGTCCCACAGGGCAGTATTTTGTCTACTACTCTGTTATCAAGATCAACAGCTTGGCGGAAGTTTTGAATAAATGAATTGATGGTTCACTTTTTGTAGACGATTTCAATATCTCGTCCAGTGGAAAAAATATACACAATATTGAGAAAACATTACAACTTTGTCTGAATAGAATTCAGAAATGGTGTTTACAAAATGACTTCAAATTCTCCAGAATTAAGACAAATTGTATACACTTCTGCAGAAAATATTTCCAGCACAAATTTCCAGTACTAACATTAGATGGAATTGAGATCAAAGCGGTAAAAGAGGTCAAATTCTTAGGAATGTTGTTTGACCACCGACTAACATTCAAATTGCATATAAATTGATTGAAAGCTAAGTGCACGATAGCTCTTCATTTGTTGAAGGTAGTTGCCAACTATAAGTGGGGAGGAGATCAGCAAACACTTCTCCATTTATATCGACCACTTGTTCGTTCCAAACTTGATTATGGCTCTATTGTTTACAGGCTATACTCATTTGAAAAAACCAGAAACGTTTCCATCAACCATGATAAGGCGATGTAGAATCGGCCATACACGAATAACTCACGAACATTTACTAAAAAAAGAGTCAGTCCCAAGGTGTATTCCATGCCATGAAGATCTCACCGTGAAACATATTCTTATCGAATTCACAGATTTTAAGATTGGAAGAGATGCTTTTTATCGAGCGACTACTTTGGAAGATCGTTTTAGTCGGGTGAGGAAGGATTGTATCTTGGGTTATTCGAGCGAAATCGGTTTGTTCAACAAATTTTAATGTGCGTATGATTTAATGCGTTGGATTACTAAGTTATTACAAGCGTCTTAGTCCGTCATTCATAATTCAGCCGTCGTCCATTAAAGAATATCTGAGTCCATAATCCAAAGACCTATTCCATATAACAGTATTAGCACCAAATTCAAAAGGACAATCATAGTATACATAAACATAGGCTAGTTTCCTGCAACAGAGAAGCGGTCAACAGTTTTCAATGATGCCAGCAAGACATCATGATGTTCCAAAAATATCAAATCCGTATCGCTGATCAGTATTCTTAATCCATAATAATCGTTGTAAAGTCGTCATCTAGAGAATGATGTATCTCAGTCACGCTTTGATTGTGACTGTTCAAATGGACACCATGAGGATCTTGAAGTGCATGGGTTCATACGGCCCCTAGCCCCGGGTTAAGCGGAATTAGACACAAGTTACGAAACGTAACGCCATAGATCTTGCGCGCTACGCTCGTGTTTTGCTATCAGCATGCGATATGCATCGCCAAATTTGAGAAACTTTGAGTGGAGTCGCTTGTTGGAATAGCCCTGTTTTATAAGTTTCTGCAACAATGTCTTGTGACGTTGATTAACATCGTCACATTTAACACAGGATCTAGCAAATGCTAATAGATGAGATATGTATACGCCATATGCAGGTCCCACTGGAATATTACTGTCCAGAAAGGGATAGTTTACGATGTCGAAATTGTAATCATCTCTTTTGTCATAAAGTCGACGAGAGAGAATGCCCGCTTCATTTTTATAGAGATATAGATCTAAATATGATGTGCCTGTAGGGCTATCTGTAGTTTCCTTCAAATCCAGTGAAGGTGGATATATATCCTTCACTGCGTCAGTTATATAGCGATTATCCACAGCGAGAAGATCGTCTATATAGCGTTTGGTGAATGAGAAGGAACGTGCTTTGAATGGATGGGTTTTTGAAAGCGCCTGCATATAGTCATATTCATAAGAGAACAGATACAGGTCAGCCAACAGGGGTGCACAATTAGTACCCATTGGAATACATATTGGCTTGAGTACTTAGAATGTTTTTTGATCGTTGCTATATAGCTGAGATATTGCTGAAACCGACATTACACCTTAATTCTCTCTCTCTCTCTCTCTCTCACGACAATAGTGTAGGGGCCTATTGTTTTTACATTTAGTAGTCGATATATGATCATTTACTCCAGTATACCAAAGGTAAGGTCGCGAAATATTTGAACGAGCATAGCATAGTGTTAAAAAATGTCTAGCTTCAGAATCACAGCTCGCAGATAACATATAACGAGAAAGGAGAAGCCCAACAGAGAAATAATTTCCCTGTTGGGCACAGGATACCATTCTCCTCCAGATCTATAATTATAAAGGAAAACACGAATGCCTCCTGAACTCAAGCCAACAATATAATCGCACTGAACATGCGGTCGGCATCCAACGTTCTTCGTTCAACGTTCAGCGGTTTCGATCAAGGGATTTCGTTCATGTTGCGTTTAATTCGTTGAATGCTCAACGGTCAGTATTTACTCCGGTGCATTCCGTTCCTTTCTTTCGTCGTTCCATTTGTAAAACGATGAAATGTACACAAACGGAACGGATCACAAACGCAAATTGGATAGAAGAACGAAATTTGATTTGTAGAACGTCAATTTCGAAAAAGCTTGGTCGTGAATCACTATTTTTCAGCTCTGCGAAATAGCTGGACAGGTAACACGGGTACATGTAACCTGCACCTTCGATGGAGGTATGAATTACATATATCATAAAGTATCTTTGTTATGTCCTTATCATAATATCAACATTTCGCAGTCATTCTGATCATCATACTCAGGAAATGATACTTCACCATCCGCATCCAAAGGTATACATTGTATGCATTCAAATTATTAAAATGACAGAAGGTCACATAAAAAGAGAAGATACGAGAGTTGGGACGAAATTTGTTAAGTTGATCATTAAAATCACAAGCAAATTTGGATATCAAGAAAATTCAGGATTATGTGATTCAGAAATGGCGCTTACTGCTTACAGGGATCTGGGATTGACTCAAAATTTGATTGGAGGAGAGCCGTCCTGTCAGGCACCTAGAAGTGCATACCTCCGCAAATCCTTGGCCAACGCAAACCATAAGTACTCTCGATTGTAAGGCCCGATTAGAGCGCTTCTCACGGCAAGTACTAGCGTGTACTGTATGCATCCAAGTTCAAGTATATTTTATTTAGAGACGAGTGAATTTGAACATAGAAATGTTATCTCTGGTGAGCTATTGGTCGTCTTATAAAACACATATGAACAGTACTGGAAAATAAGTCATGGAAATGAATGTAAACAGCGACACGTAAACGGAGAAAAACAAATTACAAATACATTCATGCGATTAGGTAAAACTGGTGGATACGTTGCTAAAATTCATAATATTCACACACTACCCATAGTCGTATATACTGAGGAGTGAATCTGTTCTTTGTTAAAGATATATCACAAAACATCAAACAAGTGCTGGTTAAAGAATTGAGTGTAGACATATCTTCATCAAATACGTCTACTTACTCCCAAACTGCATTTACTCTGGAAGATTTATTTAACAATCACAAAAAGTTTCTCAGGAAAAGAGGTATTTGTCTTCCAACCAATCATAACGACATACCAAAAATATATTGGACTCCCAAAATGCATAAATCACCATACAAAGCTAGATTCATAGCTGGTTCTAGAAGCTGCACCACCAAGCTTCTTTCAACCCTATTGACGAGGGCCCTTCAGGAGGTAAAAGCATTTTGGGAAAGGTATTGCGCCACTATTTTCAAGAACTCTGGCGTTGAATGTATGTGGATATTGAAAACTCAAAATGTCTACAAGTTTCGTAACATGTGTCTAATTCCGCTTAACCCGGGGCTAGGGCCGTATGAGCCTATGTACTTCAAGATCCTCATGGTACTCATATGAACAGTCACAATCAAAGCGTGGCTGAGGTACATCATTTTTAGATGACGACTCTATAACGAATATTATGGATTAAGAATACTGATCAGCGATACGGATTTGATATTTTTGAACATCATGATGTCTTGCCGGCATCATTGAAAATTGTTGACCGCTTCTCTCTTGCAGGAAACAAGCCTATGTTTATGTATACTTTTGTCTTTTTGAATTTGTTGCTAATACTGTTATATGGAAATGGAATAGGTCTTTGGATTATGGACGCGGATATTCTCTAATGGACGACGGCTGGATTATGAATGACGGACTAGACGCTTGTAATTACGGAAGAGCTTGATGCTAAAGGTCACATACCGTACAGACATGTATCCACATGGGATTTTTCGACTCTCTATACTACAATCCCTCATCAGGACCTTAATGACCGTCTAAGTTCATTAATAGTATCTGTGTTCAAGAAAACTGATCGTAGATATATTAATGTCGGAAGCCATAAAGCATTCTTTAGCTCTACTACATACGAGAGATATCATTCATGGATGTTTCTTTGTTTATAGAGTTGCTTGAATTTCTCATTAAAAATATCTATGTGAAATTTGGCAACACAATATATCAGCAGCATATAGGTATTCCAATGGGTACTAATTGTGCACCCCTGCTGGCTGACCTGTATCTGTTCTCTTATGAATATGACTATATGCAGGCGCTTTCAAAAACCGATCCATTCAAAAGCCCGTTCCTTCTCATTCACCAAACGCTATATAGACGATCTTCTCGCTGTGGATAATCGCTATATAAATGACGCAGTGAAGGATATATATCCACCTTCACTGGATTTGAAGGAAACTACAGATAGCCCTACAGGCACATCTTATTTAGATCTCTATCTCTATAAAAATGAAGCGGGCACTCTCTCTCGTCGACTTTATGACAAAAGAGATGATTACAATTTCGACATCGTAAACTATCCCTTTCTGGATAGTAATATTCCAGTGGGACCTGCATATGGCGTATACATATCTCGCTTAGTAGCATTTGCTAGATCCTGTGTTAAATGTGATGATTTTAATCAACGTCACAAAACATTGTTGCAGAAACTTATAAAACAGGGCTATTCCACCAAGCGCCTCCACTCAAAGTTTCTCAAATTTGGCGATACATATCGCATGCTGATAGCAAAATACGAACGTAGCGTGCAAGATCTATGGCGCTACGTTTCGTAACTTGTGTCTAATTCCGCTTAACCCAAGGCTAGGGGCCGTATGAACCCATGTACTTCAAGATCCTCATGGTACTCATATGAACAGTCACAATCAAAGCGTGACTGAGATACATCATTTTTTAGATGACGACTCTATAACGAATATTATGGATTAAGAATACTGATCAGCGATACGGATTTGATATTTTTGGAACATCACGATGTCTTGCCGGCATCATTGAAAACTGTTGACCGCTTCTCTCTTGCAGGAAACAAGCCTATGTTTATGTATACTTTTGTCTTTTTGAATTTGGTGCTAATATCGTTATATGGAAATGGAATAGGTCTTTGGATTATGGACGCGGATATTCTAATGGACGACGGCTGGATTATGAAATGACGGACTAGACGCTTGTAATTACGGAAGAGCGATGCTAAAGGTCACATACCGTACAGACATGTATCCACATGGGATTGACTCTATACTACAATCCCTCATCAGGACCTTATTGACGTCTAAGTTCATTAATAGTATCTGTGTTCAAGAAAATCCGATATATTTTAGCCTAATGTCGTTTGGACTTTGACGCCGGCATGAAGAGCGGAAACAAATTCTGCTGAAACTGAATTGGATGAGTGCAGCAAAATACTGGCAAGCGTATGCATTATAACAATTTGGATGTCGTCCCTAAATATAATCTGAGTCTATTAAATATGATAGACGATTGGACACGTTTAGCGATATGATAGTTTTCGATCTGTCTAAATAGCAAAGGACCTACTTTAAAGATTATCGATTAATACAGGATTGTTGAAAATATTTGGGATGAGAGTAGATAGTGTTTATCTTGGATTATTTAGGGCGAATGTATTAAATAGCGTCTCTCGGTATCGGGTAGCTCCAGGAATTCCATTATGTATGTATCTTTCAGCTAGATCAGCTAAAATGCACTGACTTGATATTCAGCCACATCGTACTTCGCAGATGCTCAATAGAATCGCTAATATTTCGGTTCCGCTCAGATTGAAAACAAAATGCACTGATGCGTCTATGATTAAATACCTGAGGATACGGACGTTTTCTTTCATGTGCCATCATTCAAAACGTTTCCGTTGTCTGTGTTCATGTCTTCCTTAGGGGGCGGTGCATTGAAAACATAGGTAAAAAAAAGTACCAACCCCCTCCAAGTGATCTTCAAAAAAGTTATTGCCCCCTCTCGGAGTCATAAAAAAAGGTTCTGCCCCCCCCAATGAGGTCTCAAGAAAAACAACTCAAGACTTCCCCCCCCCCCCCTCCGCACCAGAGAAGCAAATTCACAGAAGTGAATACCGATACAGTTGTATATGTTTAATGGTAAAAAACAGGAGGTTGTACGTAAATGATGCATTAACTCATCATCCCTTTTAATATTAGTTAGCTTGGAGCCTTCCAGTAATCCAAAGCTTGGAAATGACAGGTATAGGTATTTGTATACTGGACATATCATAATCATGACAACAAAATTCCACTTGAATCAATCCCAGCATACTCAGAGTAAATGTGTTGGTTTCTAACTGTAATAAAGTATGAACATGAACCATGCAAAGCACAGGGAACCCCTTGGACTTGGCGATATTTGAATAGGGCCCTGGTAGATGAAGAAACGTTTGATGGAAACAAGCAATTAGGGATCAGGCAAAAATTATCAGGAGGATATGACCGGTTAATTTAGGGCAGGGACCAACATTTTTTAACGGCTTCTTTGAATGGGACAAAACTTTTTTGTCGCATTGATGAGCGAGACCGAAGTTTGTTTCCGTCGAGGTTCACAGGGACAAAAATATGATGATTTCACCAGCCGGAGCCTCAGTAGCACAAAATTGAGTATATTTGAACACATACCCAAATCAATGAAAACACATATCGTATTGTGTATATATGCACACAAGATAAATAGCATCCTCATTCTCAGGCTATTATTATGATTATAATTTTTTTTTAACTCAACTTTAATGTCTCATGAACATAAATATAGATAATTTGATTTAAGTGAAGGGTGTTCCTTGAATGTGATATTGATTATTTTGCATGTATATTGAATAATCAAGAGTGAACATCAGCAACAACACAATTACACTCCCAAGTCAGTTTGTGTATGATGATGAGGGGGATTAACAGTGGACCCAATGGATATTTAAGTTAATTTCAAGAGTTATCGCCCCTAGTGTGATTATAGAGGCAGATTAGTCTCCCTTGATGTGACTTTTCATAAGTTATCTCCCTTGTTTGAACATGTGCTGTTGGTGAATCCAGAAATTATATAAACACTGCTAAACCGTTTGTATTCATCTTCTTTGTGTAAAATATCGTCGGGTAAGGTTCATTGTAATGTGGTACACGTGCGTAATTGTGTCATTGTCGTCGGAGATAGGCCCGTTATCGTGAATGTATCAGTGTCGAAAACTGGTCCATTCTCAATACAGTCCTTTAAGAACTGTATTTCAGGTCACAAACCACTAAATATTTGCCTTACTTATTATGTAGTAAATGAGCTGGGCACATCTGACCAAAACTATATTCCCTATTATTATATTTATTAGAGTGTCTCCCTATATAAATTGTAATGAGATAAAACTGCATATTCCCCGGTCAATAAAACTGCATATTCCACCCCCATGGAATATACACTAAAGGGAGATAATTACAACAGAGGTCGCCCCGTTCTCTCAGTCGCGCTGCGAACAGCCGATCACGGAGCAGTTCGTCGAGTTGATCTAAGCTGGAGAACACAGAATCGTATTGTGGCGAATTTGTAAATAGGGAAATATTCTAATAGTTATATAGTTTTAACACTGGAACGGATGGTCGTTCGGTAAGCGATACCCCCCTGTCGTGAGCCTCGCTCCTTTGGCAAGGTCACATCTGGGCAAATTGTGGTGAACTTTTACGTAAGTTTTTGAATTTATCTTTGACGATTGAAATTTTAAAATATATTGGCTTAAATCTTTGACTATTCAACTAATTGAATACGTAATGACAGAATATTGGACCTTATAGATTATTTGTAAATAATAACGAAAGAGACCATGGGTTGGTTGACCTTACGTGAGCGCCATTATGATATACGCACATGTTGTTGTTGTTAAAAACATTTTACAGAAACGATGGATATCGGACAAATAACTTGTTATTAACTGTTTAGATGTTTGACATTATATTCCTTAAAATTATCAGAACCTAACTACAGTCGGTGAAACTTATAGGAGAACTGTATGTCTGATAATTTGATGACATTCGATAGTAAATTTATAGTTCCCGCATTTCTCTGCCGACACGCCATATTTTTAGCTTCGTCTCATTACATGTCAAGCTATTTTACGCGTTTGCAAGAATTGTATTGCTTCCCAAAGAATTTAGAGTTGATAGTTATCGAATATAGTATGTTTGTTATTTCACACAATAGCTATATTTTAGTTTTTGCGAAATTATCTTGTTGAAAACACTGATTCATAGTTTTCAAGATCGCTATGTTGTCACCATTTTCTCCATACAATCAGCATCAGTTACAAAGATTGACAGGCTCTGAGCCAATGGGATTGTAGGAATTTCGGTCATGTAATGAATATTCATGAGTATTGGTTATATAAATGATCAAAATTCGTAAATATGGCAGACGGTCTCGGGGTCCGGGACAGACAAGACGTCGTTACGCTGTCCGAATGCAAAGCAAACCAGACGAAATAAATGTTAGTATCTTAAAAACAAGATACACAGTCTTAGATAAAGTTTGCTAGAATTTTTAAAGTATCCATACAATACAATAGATCATATATAGTATGATACTATCATAGCGACAGGCACTCATTGATAGCCAGTGTGATTGGTAGTATCCATGTTCCAGGGATTTCAGCCAGAAAAGTATCCACATTCCAGGGCCAAATATAATACCGCAGGAAAGTTAGGGTAAAAGCTGACGAGAAACCCACGGAATGGCACATATTCTGATTATGTATATATGTTATATTACAGAATAAATTGTTGACTCTTTATTGTTGAATTTAAACAAAAGACTGGACGTTTATTATTGAGAAGAAATTGTATTGTGATTGTGGAGCGATATCATTAGAAGATATCCATCAACTATCTCATAGCTACAAGGAGACGAATTCAATCAGAGAAGGTTACTGTGATATCATTGGAGTAAAATATGATACAAGTGTATCAATGATACAGAGATATCATTGATACTTTCATATCCATAAAACTGGAATGATACAAGTGTATCAATGATACAGAGATGATACAGAGATGATACAAAGATATCATTGATACTTTCATATCCTTGAAACTGGAATGATACAAGTGTATCAATGATACAGAGATGATACGGATATATCATTGATACTTTCCTATCCATGAAACTGGAATGATACAAGTGTACCATTCATACCGAGATGATACAGATATATGATTAATACATTCCTATCCACAGAGTTAGTATGATACATATGTATCATTAACTGATAAGATTGTAACATTCATACTAAAGGGTAATATATCAGCCTGATACAGTTATACGATTGACTGATACGGAAATATCACTGACATATTCATGACACTAAATGATATAGGAGTATCATTTAAAGAACCTTCAGAATATCAGGTACTGTGGTGACTGGATCAGATATAGAATATGACTCTTGGACGATACTGACGTATCATTAGCACAATATCCCAGAGGATACTGAGATTGATACCCATATTCACAGAACTGATACAGCCGTATCATTTTGACCAAAATATCAGATAATATCACAAGATACTTTGTCGCTTAAAAGCACCTTATGATCGCCTAACGTTGAAAAGATATCACGAGGATATTTCTTTGAAAACTCAAATGATACAAGACATATCATCAAACAGAGAACAGGAACAAATACATTAGTTTCATAAAAGTACCTTATTACACACTATCATAAATATCAATACAAAACGGACCAGTAGAACTTGATATTTTTGATATCGGATGCTCAGTACCAGTCATGGCTTTAAAGAGTGATTGATGGTGATAAATCCGGAACACGAATCCCGACAGTAGCGGCGCCTCCCTTCATAACTATTAGGACAGTTTGAAGAGCAGTAATATCATTGGTTAACACGTCATTTCCGCTACAGTACCCAAGCACATTACTGGAGTAACTAACAAGCGGCATCGAACAACTATACCTGCGTTGCGAGATTTACACGATAGTAGTGAAGCAGCTCCGAATCCGTGGAATCTCGTGCATGAAAAATAATGTTGCTGGCGATTGCCCACTGAAAGCAATCAACTCAGAAGGATTGCGCTCTTCCAAAATAAACATAAAACATTATTTTGCTCGAGAGATGATAGATTAGCACAGAGTTAAGTTGATAAATATAATAATGAAATTATTGCCTTGTTGTGAGGGGAATATGCAGTTTCGTTGCCCCTCGGCTGTGCATATTGCCCTCGCCTGCGGCTCGGGTAATATGCACATCCTCGGGGCAACAACACTGCATATTCCCCTCAAACCAAGGCAATATTTTCATAATATTCACGGCCACTATTGACATACCTCACCGAATAGCCTGGCTTTTCCTCTAAAAAATATGAAAAAATCAGCATACATTCCCCACTATTTTTCTAAATGACAGCTCCTGGAATGAGGACATGGCGTCTAATGCCATGACAAACAGGGTTAAAGGGTGGAAGGTCAAGAAAGCTAATTTTTTTATTAACCTTTGGCAATGGTTCTTCCGGGAATGAATTATAAAATATAGCGCAAACCATTTCACTGCCACTTACATGTAGTATAACAGCCACCCATCAATGGAGGTTTGTTACCTTCAAGAATGTGTGTTTTTTTTCATTGGCTTTTGCTGACAATGCCTAAAGGCTTTTGATTCTGTGATTATACTCTTCAAGGATAAGGGGGGAGTTCCAGTTTTCAATACACCCACTGACGAAACCCTCACAGACAAAACCCACAAAAAAATAAAATAATAATAATAATAAAATAAAGTAAAAAAAATCTTTTGTATAAATTGGTTATCAACAATCAACATTTACGATTTTGATTTCATTTTTTTTATTAGAGACCGAACAAAAATTACCTGGGCGTTGATGTATTTTAGATAAGTACTGGTACTTTTGGCTGTTGATTCATTGTTCCGATTCCGATTATTAAATGTCAAATTGGGACATCAACTTATTCTGGTGACTTGTTGCACGTGACACATAGTTTTTGTACTGTAAAGGTGAGGGTATATACATGTACATTATCATTGACAGATTACCAAGACAAAACCCTCAAAATTTGAACAAAAATTAATATTTCATCTCCTAAATAGCACATGTAAATCCTCTAATCATAAGAAACATGTTTACCAAGATTCATAATCATCCAATAACAGCTGACAACTGCAGCAAACTTTCTAAGTACAGATGTACATGTGCACCTCAGCTAAACGCAAAACTTAACATTGGAGTACCCCAGGTAGAATACCCACCCCCCATATTTTAATATTGTCTAGATTTTTTTTGAATTTGCTAAACCAAAAACCTTATCATTTCCAGGCCGGGGACACCGAAACCGACGACGGCATCCTCTTTCCCCCTCACAATATCACCCCTTTACTTCGTTTGGCGCGATAAAAAATTGCCCCCCCCCCATCAAGTTGAAGTTGGCAAAAAAGTCAGCACCTCCCTGATTGGACCAGTAAAAAAAGTACGCACCCCTCTCCCGAACCACAAGAAAAAAACTTCTTGCTTTCCCTGAATTGCACCGCCCCCCCCACCCACCTCCGATAAATTTTGAACAGTCCCTTAGAACGACTTTGACCATACGGAGACAGTAAAAGGTTTTTCAGTATAAAATTAAACTGCGACGGCAAGCGAAGTTTACGGAGTGGAAAATGTCGGTTCAGTCAGAAATCAGTTGACCGTATAGTGCCAACAATCCGATCGAGAAAATAGAGACGACAACCAAATACAACTGGGCATACTGACGTATGCATCGTACACATTTTTTACAATCGTTAAATCGAGTGGAACCTTCCAATTGCAATGGATATCGACAACGTTTGTCAGTTATAAGAATTGAACGACCTGATCACAAAATTGTCCTTCCATACCATTTAAGAATTTTGATCGCTTATTCTACCAGAAAGTAACTTGTGTTTGTTATTATGATATATGCATTGTGATATGAGTGATCATCGTACACCCCCCCTTGAATTGATTTTGGAGGCGAAATCCATTTTCGTATGATGGATGCATATGTATGTCGTAATTCGCATACTCAGGTTATGACTCGAGACTTTAGTGATGAATTTATGATAAATGATCAAAACCTATTTTTCTTTCAAAATCATTCTCAAAAATCACAAAGTGAACACTTTAGTCGTACATTTTATTGGGAATGGCCTCCCTTCAATAAGATACACTCAATTTGTCCGTAAAGATACGCCTAGTGCCCGTATGGAGATGCACGATCTCCAGTGTATGAAAGATATACGATATAGTGAACGGCGAGCCAATGTGAGTGGACATACTCACTTCCACGAGAATTCAAAATGGTGTGAGCAATCATGTTCGATTTTCTTTCTTGTCAAAAGTCTATTATCATGTCTCAAGTGCATCCTTCTATTGTGTCTTGCGATATTAATCGGACACTGATTGTATGAGGACACCCCAAAGACCCTGTTCATCTCTTGAAATTGCACAGAAATAGTTATCATTAATATGTCGTATCATAAATATGTCGAATAGGCGATAGTTTCCATTAACATATTATAGGGCATGGTGATGCTACTGTCGTTTTGATGCTTTAAATTTTGATCGTCAACCAACTCTCTGAAGACTATTGCAACCCACAATCGTTTGCAAAATCCGGAATTAGTATCAGTCGCGCTTTGACTGGAGCAGTGATTGGAGACCATGACACGTTATATAAAGTAGAGCTGGCTTGGTCGATATTTTTTGGGCCGAAATTTTCTACTTCGCGATGGTGTACAATTTGGTAATCTGCTGCCTTATCATTTTTTTGGCAGTAATGCCCAGTGACGTTGACTGAAATCATCTATTGTCGCAGGCTCTAACAAATGACTGTTTGCAGCAAGATATGTATACTGAGAATACTGATGACGCCGTGTCAAGCTTAACCTCTCAATGCATTCTATTAAGTTTCTACCTTTTGACAATTCTTCCATATATTTTCGATCTGTTGGAAATTA
Source organism: Hanleya hanleyi (assembly GCA_036873755.1). Lineage (NCBI taxonomy): Eukaryota > Metazoa > Mollusca > Polyplacophora > Lepidopleurida > Hanleyidae > Hanleya > Hanleya hanleyi. The sequence continues at coordinate 33,162 of JAVTVY010008547.1, forward strand.
AGCTGGATATACTTACTGAACGGCAATGTCGTTTTATAAAGCTGACAGGTCCAATCCTGTAAGCAAGTTCGTCTTGATAAATGCGTAACTTGAAAGTTCCATACCGAATTGATCAACTCGTAAGGCTTATATATGACAGGAAGGCTATTCTTTTTTACACTGGGATGCTCATTCAGAATTCCAAAATAGGCCATGGCAATCTCCTCAGCGATCTTATTATAGATTCGGCAATAACACTGAGCATACTCCACTAGCGAAGTCAGAGAGTCAATTATCTCTAGAAGGCTTAACGAAGCCTGAGATTTGGCCGGGAGTAGCAGAATTAAATGTCGATGTTATAAGCCTTCTGATTTGATATTTCTGCATCTAATGGGACAAAATATCTACTCCAAGGAATACCTCTTATCCACTGCACACATATTGTAAAAATCGGAAGAAACATATGTAGTGTACATCTTTGATTTGGAAGGTTCCTTATGGAACATGTACATGCACCAGCGTAAGTTCATATATGTATTACTGGAATTAGGTAATTTCATTAAACGAAACAATTTTATCTACCTCCAATATACAAATTTTATTTTAAATGACATCTACATCCATGTTGGACCTAAGTGTGGATGAGGTAGATAAGTATTGCCATACATAGTTATGCTTACGAACCATTATAAGTGGTTTTCTTTATATTCGGATACGGATGGGATAGGTCAATCACAGCGTAGTTGGAGATAAATCTAATGTGGGGAACAACGGCGCACTTTCCAATACCTTGGCAGACTCATATTAGGGAATTTTGCTTCGAAATATATCGTGGCAAAAGCTACAGTACAGATTAAATGTCTCTTAGTGCTGCTTTTGAAAAATAATGTCAGCTTCATAAAACATACTGCTTTTGTGTCTGGGACTGATTTGAAGGAAAATGTGCCGCAAGTGATACGGACGGGCCTTCGGTGGCCGAGTGGTCTAAGGCGCTTCGCTGGTGACCGCTAGCCTCACACCGCCGAACCGGCACGGGTTCGAGCCCAGCTGGTCTATGTGTGGAAGTTTGTCAGTTACTTGCCGACGGGCGGTGGTTTTCTCCGGGTACTCCGGCTTCCTCCACCAACCAAACTGACTGCCACCATATGAGTGAAACAAACTTGAGTGTGACATTAAGCCAAATACGCCCACGTAAGTGATACAACAAGCGTCTATTTGTTTTTAGTTTACAAAGAATGCGAACTGAACATACGATTCTGCACCTTGTTTGGATATGTATTAATTTAATTGTGTAATATATGTACTCACGGTGAGCCGACTCCACGGTGACGAGTCATACAGATTGACGTTCTGTGTAGCCGGTCAAAGAATCTCTCATTCTGAGACCGGCTATGTGGACGTGTATGTTATGGCCAGGCGGTTTGTGCCATAGAGGACCTGGGTTCGAGCTCCACTAGACCACTATACGTAACTCTATGATTTTCTACCTGTATTCATTTCTAGTACATTCTTTCATTCATCATTGTTGTTGCACATTGAAGCATAAAATAAAATGCTTTTGCAAGTGGCCCACATTGAAAATACAGGAGGAAATTTGCCAAAATATAGGAGAAATATAGGAATTTTCTTAATAAAATATAAGAAATAGGGAAGTGTAAGACAACTACTACATTGTATGTTCCAAAATTGGTAGTTTTTGGTGTTTAATAAAATTATATCCACTGAATGCGGTCATAGTTGTGGCGGTTGAGGAGATCCGTTTTGCTGCTTGGTTCAAGAAGGAGAAATGTAAATGTTTTTATATTGTTCTAAATGTTTTTATGTTGAATTTTTTTTCTGAAATGTATTTTCTCATATGCCAAATTGACTCATTTCAGAGCATTGGTGAAGGTTTTCATGGGGAAAAGTCAAAATATTGGAAATATAGGAGGTTTTGAGTAAAATGTAGAAAAATATAGGAGGCACTTTAAGGCCTGGAAATTCAACGTGTATATATTCTCTCTGAGATAAGAGTACATGTATCTTTCATGAAATCATATCCTACCACCAGACTGGGAAGAATTCTTTGAAAGTTGTGCAAATATTGACGAAGCCAGTGAAAGATTTTAGGATTTTTTGGGAACTTACCGGCAAATGTATTCCTAATAAAATTGTAACAATAAGACCAAAGGACAAACCATGGTATGATTCGGGCTTAAGAAAAATGAGAAAACGGGATAAATTGAAGAAAGCAACCGCAAGATTTATGAAACTAACTGATTGGAATGAGTACAAAACTACAAGAAACAAAGTTAATAATATGATATATAAGAACTTAGAAAACAATTTCGAGACATCCAAAATAAATGACCCCAAATTTTATTGGAAAACATTGAAAGCCTTCATGAATGACACATCAACTTCAGACATACCTTCACTGAACCACCAGAATAGTACAGGGGAAATGTCACGTGCTTCACTCATTATGAAAAAGCAAACGCACTGAATGATTAGTTAAGAGTAAGAGTAAGAAACTTTATTTAGCGTCGGTATAATGTACAACCAGCGAACATTAGCTATTGACCGACAAACAAATGTAAAGTAACAATAAAAGTATAGAAATATATAAAGGCAAAGAATTTTCATTAAATATTTTTGTTACATAATATTTGTTTGTTTTCTTATTTAATCGTTTTAATTTACATCTAAGTAATAGTTAATAGTATTGAATTATTATATGAATGTAATCACACAAGTATTATATCAATGTAACCCGGCACATAGTTACAATTAATTTTGAATGAGGGCTTCCATGAATCACATTTACATGTGCTCCGAATGAGCTATTGACCCCAGACTAATGTACAATTACAATAAAATATAGGACATAGAACGAATTTTCATTAAATTTTCATTTCACAATATTTGTTTGTTTTCTTATTTCATCGTTTTTAATTTGCATCTAAGCATCATTTTGAGTTTGGGATGAGTGGGTAAGTTGGACTTTTTCTAACACTTTTTAGTCATAACACGATGTTGTCTACTTGTTCCAGGACACCAGAGTACCCACAATTCCTATTATCCTGGACACTAATCAGCTCAGCCTGTACGACACACGTTCACGCATCCAAGAATTGACCAGGCACAACTGGTTTAACTTCACTTTATATTAAGGCTTGCAAATTGCACATTTGCATGATTCACCTCCCCATGTGCGCATCATTCTATGGAACTCATTTTTGTCAGAGGCTGTCCGAAATTCGAAACTTCGCTTCAGTGTCCACATTTAATGATAGTGCAACTGCTCTACCACCCTTTTCGTACAAGTGTAAAACTCGAATTGACACATTTTCCATTGCAGAAGAACAAAATTATAATATTATTCAATAAATCAAAGTTAACAAGGCAGTAGGGCAGGATAAGATTAGCCACAGAATGTTAAAATGGGTGGCCCGATCCGTCTGTATTCCGTTAAAATACCTGTTTAACATGTCACTCACAAACGAAAAATTTCCAAACTGCTGGAAAAGCGCAAATGTTTTGCCAACTTTCAAGCAAAATGAGAAACACCAAGTAAGTAATTATCGACCCATCTCCCTATCAAGCTATGTGAGAAAAATTATGGAAAAATTTGCATTTAAAAATACCATTTTCATTCAAATAATTTATTCTACACATTTCAAGCCGGCTTTCTTCCCCGTCACTCCATGGTATTCCAACTCATCGAATTATATCATAGTTTATGTGGATCAATGGACCAAGTCGAACACTCCTACGTTGTTTTCTGTGACACGTCAAAGGCATTTGATACTGTTTGGCATAAAGGTTTACTCTTTAAACTGCAATAATATGATATAGACGGTACTGTACTTGAGTGGCTCCAAAGCAAACTTATTGGTAGATCGCAGAGTGTAGCAGTTGTGAACTCTTCTTCAAATAACCGCACTACTAATGCTGGAGTTCCTCAAGGCTCGGTATTAGCTCCCTTGTTAATCCTCACATACATAAACGATATATCTGACAAAATTATAAATATTACCTGGCTTTTCGCTGATGACTCGTTTCTGTATCATTCGTCCGTAAATATCCTTGAAATCAAACTGACCCTGAATCGCGATCTAAAAGCAATGGCTTTTACAGTTCAATGCTCTCAAAACTATTTTACTTTTATTCAATAATAGAAATTTGTTAAACCAACCTGAAATCTTTGTTGATGGAACTGTCACCGACACCTAGGTCTATTCTTCTAAGACGATTGCAAAAGGAAAGTTGGGCAAAATGCACTATCACAGATTTATCTGAGTTTTGTGAGACCAATGAAGGAGTACGCCTCATTGGTGTGGGATGGTTGTACCCTTGTGCACAGAAAAAAAAATCCTTAAAAATTTAAGGAATATTCTCTGACTATTACACCAGCGGCATATTCCTCAACATAACTAAGTAATACTCCTTACCATGATAAGGAATTTTCAAAAGACATGTACATACATTAAAACTTATGCAACATACCGATTTCTTTCAAATAACCTAAGCTACAGTCTTCTTTTATCCGACTTAAAAGATTTTCTAAAGTAGCTGCTCAAAAAGAATCTCTTACAATCTTAAAATCTATACAGTCGATAAGAATATGTTTCACTGCGAGATCTTCGTGGCATGGAATACACCTTGGGGCTGACCCTTTTTTTTAGTAAATGTTCGTGAGTAAATCGTGCATGGCCGATTCTACATCGCCTGATCATGGCTTGATCGAAACGTTTTTGGTTGTTCAGATGAATATAGCCTAAAGTTTTTTGAACACATGAAGTTTGTTATTATTCACAGCATCCCATAAAGATTGAAACAGCTTTCTCACATAAGCACAGATAGATTAACCATGAATCTTTAAAACTGCTCAGGTTGAAGACAATTAGGGAGACAATCATCACTTAAATCGCTATAACCATGACAGTAATTGTAAAAACTAGCCCTCAGATTCTAATGTGTATATTTTATAACCCGTTTTAGTAGTCTTTATTTCATTTTTTTTTATTTTTACATTGTAGTATACAAAAATATAAACTTTTGGAATGGACGTCATTGTCTTGCCAACATCAAAGAAAACTTTTTACCGCCTTTTAATATGCAAATAGCTGGTATTACCATTCGACAGTTTTCACGACATGTGCCTCAAGTTTACTCGTTCATTGAGCATCACCCTACAGAATGAACTGATATGTGACCGTTCTATACACGACAATCTTGTCAGTGAGTACTCAAACCAAGATGTATTGTCAGGAAAGAGATTCATCTTGCCTGTTGGGAATCACATGCAAAATCATTACCTGCAATATCCAAAATTGGAGCGATATGCAAGAGGTAGGGGAAAAAAGTCCAAAATGCAATATACCCTTTCTGGAGACCGTTAGTATGTTAGAACCCAATTCAACATACACGTGACCCTAACAATAACGTGGAAAATAACGGGTAATAAAGACAAGGTAGTTTTAGGAGGAGAAAAAAGGTTGACAATTTCCTATGAAGCATCACCAGTGATCACTATGTGTACTTTGTTGTACTTTGTGGTAATTAGTCACTGCGATATGTTGCTGGCTCTGCTTAAAAAACTCCCACCCACCCCTGAATTTTCCGTTTACCGAAAATAGCCTTTGAGAGTATGGTCTTATAATTCCGTAATAGTTTTTGCGCAACGGTTTTGAAACTCAGCATACTCATCTCAAACTATGCCCCACTTTTTACCCCTCAGTCCATGGGGCTGTGGGATCTTGTCGTTGCCATGTACGTCCATCCGTTCGTCCGTCAACATTTATTTATTTATTGATGGTTCAGATTTTGCACTGTTATAGATGCCCATCAACATGTTCTTGTCTGCTGCATATCTGCAGATCTATCAAGTCGGGCCTGACCAAACTTTGGTGAGAGCTTCCTGAATGTTGCCTGATGAAATGATTAGATTTTCAGATGGCTATGATGATTTCCTGATTTTTAATTATTTTTATTATTATTTATTGATGGTTTGACTTTTGCACTGTTAACTATGCCCATCGCGAACCCTTGGTTGCATGTTTCATTGTGACTTTTGAAGGTTCCCTGATACAAGAAAGCTTGGTCCATTCAAGATTCAAGAAAATCATTGGATGGAAACACCCACCCCCCCAATTCCCATATATTCTGAGAGCTTACATGATGCTACACTTGTGCAACCTATGCACCACCCTCGGGAGGATTTCCCTACCCCCGGGGCACTAAATATTAAAGTTTGGGACTTTTTCCTATCCACAGCTTGTCAGCCTCATGTGATATGTATGAGATGCAGTGTACATGTTTTTTTTCACACACACACATGCTGAATCACCTAAAATGCATTTCTTTATAGCAAAATAACTAACAGGTTGGTGACATTATTTATTTCGGAAGTACAAGAGGAAATAATCGGTGGGGGGCTAAATGAAGGACAACATTTTTCTTCAATTTTGCTGTTAAATCATTCTATTCCACATCATATGATTTATCCTAAAACTTGTGCATGATCCATATTTGTGTCCACACATTTTACTGGTACAACATAATGCTTCAATTTCTGTCACCAAAAATCTTATTGTACATGTATGTACCTTGGAAATTATTTAAAATGAGTGATTAGGAGAGCCCATTTTTAGCCTGACTCTGGGCAATTTTGAACCAGTTTGCATACCTGGAGCTTATGCCCCCCCCCCAAAATAATGATAATGATGGGCCTGTGTCAATCAGAGTGATTCTATGCCATTAACTTGTTATCACACTTGTGCAATGCATAAATTGCCACTAATAAAGCTACACTTTCTTGCATGTTGTAATCCCAGCACACCACTCATGTGAAAACGAAGTCTATTATATACGGTACAGAAATCACACAAACTGTCTCCGCAGGGCTGTATTCAGAGATTTTTTGCAGGTTCCGATCCCAAACTCCCAGTTCCTTTTCGTAATTCATTATTGAGGGTCCATTTTTTTTAGTGAATTTCGGCGCAAAGAGCCTGTGATCAATAACAAAACAGAGGTTTATTAACATGAAATTCAATACCCTCTATGCAATCGGATCGATATGGAGGCTCCCAGAAGCTTTTTCTTGGAGTATTTCCTTTCAAATTGAACAACAACAACACCACTTTCATTTTTTGTTTCATTTGAGTTTTGGGCACCCATACGTTTTCCTGAACTAAATTGGCTCTAGATGCAGCCCTGATCCTACTTGACTAAAAACAAAACAGGCTGAGGGGTTCACGCACCTTTTAGGTGCTTGCCTGCAATTTTCAAATTCCATCCAATAATAAACTGTTAACATATATGTGATAAAAATGCGCTTTTTCTAGTGGCCTCAACGCTATGTTATAAAAATAACAGTGCTCGCCCAACATTTATTCACTGGTCGAATGTCTTGTACTTAGCGATCGTACTGACGCATCGCTGCTTGCTTTTCACAAGTGTGATCATATTTGCAGTGCAAGCTTTGTCGAACTAATGTTTGCAAAGTGAATTCTGACGTTCATTGGCTTCGTGTTTTTTCTATCGTTCTGCAAACGCCAATATAAATTCTAAACAGACTTTTCAATGGGATTTTATCGTCAAACCACGTACAATATCACATAGTTAGTTTTCATCATACTTCTCACAACAAAAGTGTCATTCTATAATGTGTGGCAGTTCCAACTGTGAAAATCTCTTCACTGTGTATATATGGAACATTTGGAGTCATATTTGAAGTTGATAACACCATGAAATAACTCTCTCAGATCTCTATATTTGACAAAAATGTACATAGTTCTGATATAACTGGATATAGCTGCATTTCAAGGATAGAGCCGTCTAATCCCATCGTCGATTTTATCAATATTGACCTGGTTTCGTTATATTGATGGAAATAATAGTTGGAATGGAAGTGGGAATAATTACACTAGTAGTGGAATGTGAGAGTTAGATTTCTTTAAGAGGCTAAACGAAGCTGCTGACGTAATGATTTGATCGAGAACTGAACCATGACACGGACATAATATGACGTTCGATACAATTTCTTACTGCATCAATGACACTCTTCAAAACCACCTGCAGTATTCGTGTTTAATGAATATTTCAGCCAAAGATCTCGCATTGCTGGATAATGTGGAGGCATCAATATTCCATCTCGTTCAGAAAGCGGTCTGCCTATTCTGGTCTACTACCGTTTGTAACGTAGCATCAGCATATACATTAATAGCAAATTCTTCCACATCTCCACTTAATGGGACATTCAAAATAATCTCAAAATGTAAGTTATAATACTCTATCGATAAGCGTTCGTTTCGACACTCAGTAGCTAACCTGCGTCCATAGAGAATTTCAGCGTCGATAATTAAAGACATCACATGACACTATTAGTAAAAATCCAATAGGGTATAAGAAATATAATATACAAGTATATGAACATGGTCTAGTTTGTTGGAAGGTGGGATCTGTCAACAGTTTTCAATGAGGCCACCAAGACACCATGCCTATCGTCAAATACGTATAATCCAGTGATCTTTATTCGTTAATCCAAACGACTTCCGAATAATTGTTGAGAGTATACTGTATATCATACAGGCACGTTTTGATTGTGCCTGTTCATATGAACATCATGAGTATCCTGTTTCACACGGTGTGTATACGGTTAAACAGTCCCGCAGGCTACGATCATATTTTGCAGTCATTGTGTTATATTCATCACCGATTGTGAGAAAATAAGAATGAACACCCCTAGCAGAATAGCCTCCAATAGGTCATTAATAGAGAGAATCAACTTGGTCGAAAAGATTTTGCATTAAATCTTTCTCACAGTGTCTCATTAACGTCGAATGGATATATTAATATTGTATAGTTGTATGCCCTGGTTTCTTGTCAGTACATATTCAAGCAAATATTTCGATTCCACCGAGTTTCTGTCGATCAAGGGACAAAATCTGTTGAGATATAGATATCCATCTCTTCCAGGTTTAATGGTCATTGTACATGCATGCCTTTATATACCGCTGCTCTGCTTTGAAAGGATCAACTTTATAAAGACACCCAATTTTTGGATAACACCGCTAATGCTGAAGCATAATAATAGTGACGATATGCCAATAAAACGAGAAACATTGCGTACATGCGTCGTATATAGCCATTCAAGTGAAGTGTTAATCAAATCATTACATTTTACAACATATTATTCATGTTGAAGATTTTTTTTGGTAAATAGAGTAGTGATATTGGAAAGAGAGGACAGGTTAGACTATATTTTTCCTGGCTCTATGTTGTTTCTAACCGTTGCTGATCGTTCGGGTGAATCTGGTATGTTAATTCATTTATTCGATCAGATACATTAACCACAAGGGGCGAATCCGACAATCAGCCATCAACAATTCTCGATGTTATACGCGAAACGAAATAGATTGATATACATGTATAAATAAACACAAGCTAACTTCTCAAAATCGAGAAGCCAGTACGACATTATGAGGTCCCTATTCTCAAATCCATATCTCACATATCATGATGCGATACAGCATGGAGCCAACTAGTAGTGGACACAGTCACCATCCATTAACTAGTCTGTACCTTAACTAGTCTGTACCTTAAACTGTATACATCCATCAGCATCCAAATATTTGTATGCAAATTAGAAATACAAATTCATATTAACTTCTTGACAGCTATGAGAGATACAAATTGTATCATGTAGTACGTTATACCTTGTTTATTTTTAGTTTAATTGAGACACACGTATATCGGGTTTTATGGTAACATGGTATTAATCCGAATTCATGTATGGTAAGAACAGAATATTAATCGAGATGAAGCTTTCGTTATTGGACGTTTCTCAGAGCCCAGGAATGATAGCAGCTAGATGACATTCTCTCATAGAAAGCGTTTACCGCCGTTGGTAGGCTTCCATTTTCTCCCAATCGGCATTTTGACACCAGATGAGTTCTCGAATACAAAATGATGAGTATGTTGGAAGAGAGCAAGTATTGAAAGTTTTGGTTAGACGACACTATTCTTCAGCTCGAAATGAAATTTGATCTTTTCTTGGTTAGTGTAATTCCTGGAGTCATTCTATTGACGCTAGCCTGACAGCCGAACAATTGTATTTCACATAACTCACACAAATATATCCTATTCTGAATGCTGTAGCAGAAGACGATTGAAAAGTTTGCGGCATACAGAATACACGTACAATGATGCCTTTGTCACCGACGTCCTGGTTTGGTGACCCCGAGTAGGAATGAGCCTACCCTGTAATTAGTTCATTAGGTTTTATTTTCGCTACTTGTAGTTACATGAGCAGTGTGACTAACGTCACAGGACCTACGAAGTAGAGTAGGCATTAGGACTCGAACGCGAACTGAACTCATGGAAATCCCCCCCCCCAGTTGAAATCCTGCCTATATATTAAGATGGGTACCGCCCAAGTCAGAATCGCCAGTGATTTTCATCAAAAATCACCAGAAATTTTCATCAAAAGTAGGTCAGCTCAGAACTTGTTGGTAACAGTCTCCTAATGCGCCTTCATTCCAAAAATAAATAACGATCGCCGATTTAATTTTACAATTTTTTAACTAAAGGAAACAGATTGAATAATAAAACTCCGTGGCAGTGATTCTGTATCCCTTAATCAAGGAATCAAAATGGATCAAGATTTGAAATGACAAGAAAAATTTAGACATAATTACACATGTAATGTTTTTGTTTAAATTATATCCCAGTGTGATATATAGTCAATATACAAGAAGTACAAAAAAAGAGAAGTACGTGCTCAAATTTTCACATCATGATCAGAGTTACTTTATCTAGTTAAATTCTACCCAAAGAAAATAAATTAAGACCCTTTAAACATGCCGTCAATGCCAGATGTTGAGTTTTATACAGCTGTAGATCAGGGCTCTGGGTGCATATATCATGTTTCCATACACTTGCACTACACGAAAGTCTCGATTTGATATTATTTAATATTACCACTAAATATAAGGTGAATATAACTGTTATATTTGCAAAAGTTTAAACGGACCTGTAAATATTAACATATGTGGATATAATTTGCATGCTTTTAACATACACATCAGGGCCATGGTGTACGTATGGTGTTTAAATGGAAAGACAAATATAGACAAATGTATTTAAACGACAGGTCAACACAGAACATATATGGTATGATATTGTTTTACCTACTGTAGTAAATAAATATCGTTGCTTCATTATTTGCCAGTGTTGTAAATGTGTATCATTTGCCATATATTTCACTTATATGCGCCATACATTTTCTATTATATTTACCGTTTGTGGACATTAGATATTGCAGCTTGGACAGGCCCTTATGACACAGTATAACGTACACAGTACAGAGTTATGCAAATAATTATATTTTATTCAATTATATATACCACACTGGGACATCATGTGCAAATTAAACCGATTAATTTGCAGGCTTTTAATATACGGCAGGTGAGTTGATAAATATTTCGGTTATATTTCACTCTGTGAGATTTGTACTTCGCAGGAAATTAAATGTAACAATACTATTCACCATATATTCTCTACTGCATGGAACGGTGGCTCATATAATTGATACATGAGCAAAGTTATACCACATAGACACTCAGACCATAAGACATGATATACTTCAATAGCTCTGCAAAGCGTACGGCTCATTTTGACTCGATATTTTGACTCCTTATTTTGCCATCCTCCAGCTAATTGAAACTTTCTTTCGTAGGTGATATTTCATTTTGGCACTTGAAAGCGCACCTCATGGTGCCAAGGAGAGAGAAAGAGAGAATAAGCCAAGTTTAATGTCGCGTTCGGCAATATTTCAGCTATATAGCGGCAAATAAACAAAATTCTATGAATTCTAACAAAAGCAAGTCAACAACCCAGAAAACCATAAGTAATCAACACAACACACCACAAGACATGCACATGCATTAAAACTCATGCCACAAACTGATTTCTCTCAAATAAACTAAGATACAGTCTTCTCTCACTCGACTAAAAAGATCATCTGAAATAACTGCTCGATAAAAAGAATCTCTTAAAATCTTAAAAGCTATAAAGTCAATAAGAATGGGTTCCACTGTGAGATCTCCATGGTGGCCAAAATCTCACTGAACCGCGCCAGGTCCATTTCGATATTTTGTGTATTCTTAATTGAGCTAAGATAATTTCCTGAGTTCACAGAAAACGTTTGATTAGACACCAAATTTACACAAAATCGGTGTCCCAAAACGGCGATTGAAATCTGACGATAAACACAATGTTCAGTGAAATACAACGTTCTGGTCTATACTCAAAACCGACTGCCACTGAAAAATTTCATATTCATATTTCATATTCTGCGTTGTTTTGTTAATAATTGTCATAGCACTGTACGTCTATCACTGACTGATAGAACATAGCCAGATGTCCAGTTCACCCGA